>CM068384.1:85946990-86088062 GCA_034770075.1 Aralia elata
ATGTACTTTAAAGGACGACATTGAAAGTGAGTGGTAACCTGGAGGGAAAATAAGTGTCCATTCAGCCTGAAGTTTAATTAAGCTAATGAATAAATCAAATCAAGCCCAAATCAAGTTTCAATGAATTTATAAAAACTTGATTTGATGAAAAAAATGGCCAATATGGCATTATTCAAGCCACTGACATCGTGTCCTAAAGAGTCCGAATTGGGAACAATATATATTTTTTATAAAATAACTATGTAGTACCCATGTATAACATATCAAAATGTGGGAAACAACCCGTATAAAAGGATTGCAAGATACAAAATCACAAAGTAGCTAAGAAATCATCACAAGTGGCTGGAATTCTAGGCAAACTTGGTCCAGATTCTGATTTTCCTATTCTTTAATTACGATTCTTCGCCCCTGAGTGTAGTTTTATTAATTAAAAAAAAGATAAAAATAAAGTATGTTTAAATACATTAAATTAACTTGTAAATGGGGCTGATAACCTAACATGGTTGAGTATTTGAGATTAAATTAGTTAATCTTGGAAATCTACAATAAGTTTTGATTGGGATTCATGGAACGCATTCGGGTTTGAGCTATGTAGTAACCTTAATTAACATTACATAGGTATTACATGAGACATTAATATTTCAAGGAACGCAATAATAGATATAAGTTATCACACGTGATATTAATGATACGAATTAGCATCAACATGTTGAAATCAATTCGAAAACGGATTAAAGGTATAGCCACAACTAATGACATCCTAAGAACTTGGGACTATGAATGTTGTGAAGATTGATGTGGGACGTCAATAATGACGTATTGTACAAACTAAAAAATTTAAATAAATCAATTTAGTTGTGCAGTTAAGTTTTTCAAAATGAAGATTATGAAGCATATTATAATCCAATAGAGATATATGTTATTTATATTTATAATAACAAATCCAATGACATGGGTAAAACAAAATTAATGAGACGTTAAAGCCTTGAAGAATATAAGCCTTAAGAATTAAATTTGGTGGAATGTGTAGTCATTCAAGCAATGTAATAACCTAATGTATGTTACATAAGGTATTTTACGGGAGCATAACATTTTGAATTCGCGGAATCACCATAGAAGTTAATAGCTTCGCATTGAGAAGGCAAGTTTTTCAGTCTTGATTGTTATATGAGAACTTAATATTTGTTTTAAACGTGTAAACTGTTTTTATATCGTAATAAAGCCTTTATGAGTATGTTAAAATATGTGTTTGGTATTATAAATGCTATTAAAGATTTATCAAAGTCAAGTTATGACAATTGTTAGTTGAGTTATGGAAACATCAACCTATTTATAATATGTGATAGGTGATAAATGAAATATCATTTGTAAAAAATATCAAGCATGAACTATTATGATGAATGGATAAAATACACATCATGAAAGGGATATAACAATGAATTACACACCGTAAAACCATGTATGTTATGTGAGACATGAAATGTGTTTTAACTGTTAATCTTCTTGCCGAGCCCCGTCGACGCTCATATCCTTGCAAATAATTTCATTTGCAGATAGAAGTTGACAATCAGATGATATTGGCGATGGAGATTTGAAAAATATATTTGTAAAGACAAGAATTATTGTTTAGAAGAAAGTTTGAAAATTTGTATAAAGTCAAGAAGGACTAGAATAGGAGTATTGAACCAAATTATAATCAAATTTTGTGTGATAAATCAAATAAAATTTATTCGTTTTAATTGATTGTAAATTTTTATATGAAAAATTAATACACACTATATAATATATGAGGTTTGTTGAATAGAGAACTTACTTGTTCGTTTTAGAAATCCAACTAATTATGTGATTCATTTAGGTTGCAAGGATAGAAAAAGAGAAACGCATAAAAGAATGAATATGATATTAAAAGTTTAATCCATTTAATTATTCAAATGAGATGTTAAAACGAATCATAATGAATTGTAAAGGTTGCGATACTGGAACCGATTAATTGTAAAGTTTTAAAAAAACTGAAATGCAATATCGATATTGGTATCAGAATGATTGAAAAAGTTTTTAAACAAAATATACGTATTGCTATCGATTATAATATTGATAATGATAGTAAAATGGGAACGATATTGTATTCTTACTCATCAAGATCGGAGAAATTAAATTATTTGAATTTTGGGGGCGTTACAATTGGTATCAAGAGCTGTAGGTTTTATAAACCTTAGGGTAAGGGTACCTTAGGCTATAATCGTAGTGAAAAATGATGAAGATAGTAAAAGAGATAGACTCAAATGTAGTTTTAATAATGATGATCAAATGAATTTAGAAAATTCAATAAAGTAAAAAGTTAATGTATAGCATAAAATATACATAAAAAGATTTACAGAAGAATCTCGAAGAGCTATAATAAAGTAAAAGGACGACGGATCAGGGAACACTAACCTGACTCGAATTATTTGAAATTCAAAAAGATAATGGTAAATATAAGTTGAGAGGTGTAAAATTAAATCATAATATACCACATGATTAACGAGAAAAGTCAGAGGATCCGTAGGACGAAACAATCATAAGAAAGAATCTGTAATGTAAAACGATTATAATAGAAGATCACCGACGTAGATCAAGATTGAATTATGGAGAATGATAATTGATATTATTAAATCATTTGAAAAGTTATAGCCTGGCGCCAATAAAAGAGAAGGTACTATGTAATAGTACGTAGGCAAACTCAAGAAAAGTTGTAAATAACAAAATGCGAATTAATGAAAATTCGTATTGAGTAAGAAGAAAACTAAGATTGCAGTGCGGTAAGGCAGTAGCGATGATGGAAATAGATATAATTATTAAATAATAAGGAGAAATTGAAGTTGATTGGCGGGAATAATTGACATTCCAAATTTTCTGAGCTACGCTCGATTATCGAAAATTTCTCCCTTTTGACATCGTGTGTATACTTACATTTTGGCATACCTTTGAAAACATTGGTTCAATTATTGAAAAAACCCCTTTTTAAAATTTTGAATTTTTTTTTTTAAAAAAGTAGTGTTGTTCATATGTCTATGCTAATTTGTCTTCGGCTAAGACAAAAAATAATTTGAAAATATCAAAATATATTTTATATAAATCATATGCATCATTGAACATTGGTGCAAAAATGATTAAACGATGGAGTCATCAATATACAATCTAAACTTTGGTGTTGGATGTGATCATATGATCGTCAACCACCACCATAGTAAGTTGTAGTATGACAAAGTCATAAAAATAATTTTCAGTATTTTGGGACTATTTTAAAAAAAAAAAAAAAATTTGCTAGTTGAGATGGCTAAATGTTTCAATTGATGTCCGAATTGTTGATATAAGTCTAAGCTATTTGATTTGGCTAGACGAATGTGGAATGTGTTTATGAATTCAAGCGTTCTTTGAGAATTTATGCCAAACCAGATTGTTCTGGTGCGGAATTTTGTATTAAGTCCGAGGTGAACCAACCATGTAATGGGGGGACATGCTATCGGAGGCTATAGTTTCGAGCTATGCTTATGCGTTAATACGTTGTGCACGACGTAGAGTACAAAAGGCTGATCACCTGGCGTACGATGAGAATTTGTCCATAGTCTTATGACTGTTAAAGGTTACGGTAGAAATACTTGCTAACCTAGGATAAGGTTCAAGTCCTTTATCGACTCCTCAAGCATAATATCAATTTTTTTTTTAAGGAAGTTTTTTTAATTCCTAGTTATTCATACTACTTCACAATTATTAAACAATTGGTTGAAGAACTCCTGGAAGTTAATTCCTATTACTGTAAAACTAAATGTGAGAAGAGGTTGAATTTTCCCAGAAAGAAAGTAGTCGTGGAAATGTGATAATTTTTTTTAAAAGAAGAAAAGGGTAAACGTAAACTAGTAAATGATACGATGTAAGTAATTTTGAGGATGAAAATTACTTAGAATAAAGGGGTGAGGTGTGATATCTCGTATATTTAATTTAGTAACTTGCGATTAAATGGTTATGACAATTGTGACATGCTGGTGATACCTTACAAAAGGATGTCGATGGGCTAGAGAAAAAAGTAATAATGGCTTGAAATATAATAGAATTTGATTAACGGTTAAGATATAAAACTGATAAGCATTAATTTAGAAATTGGGAAGAAATAGGTATCGTAATACTTATGTTAATGCAGTACATTGAAATTAGTCAAAAACGATAAAGATTTCATGAAGAGGATAGACCGTAGACTAAGTAATGAGATGTTCGGTATTTGTGGATTTTCCGAGGACGGAATCCTTTTATAAGAGGGGAAGAATGTGATAATCCGGATTTTCCGAAAATTATTAAAATCACAGAATTTAATAAATAAAAATTCTTATTGTGAGGACGTAATAAGTTTGCATATATAAATATATATGTGGATAGATATTTATGTGAATTATGTGGTGAATTTAATGTGTATATATAAGTATGATATATATATATATATATATATATATATATATATATGTTTTGAATGAAAGAGTTAATAGTTAATTAAACTATTGAATTAGTTAATTTGAGTCAATTGTGAAATGAGATTTGGCGATGAAGGAAAGTAATTAATTAATATTAATTTAATGGAGATTAAATTAAAAATTATAATTATGAAGGATAATATAAGTTTGATTATTAAGCCTTGTATGGTAATGGAAATTATAAGCGAGATAACTGAATTCACTTAATTAAGTTAGTTGAATTAATTAGAGGAGTTAATTACACTCAAAAGTCTTTATATTTTAATATATTACAAGTAAATGGTAATATAATTTATGTAATTAAGGCTTAATATATTATGTTATTTGCTCAAACGAATATGAATTAAAGCATGGGATGAAGTAAATAAGTTGTATTATTTGAAAATTGGTGGGTTAATATATTTGTCTTGATCAATTGAATAAAGAAAGTAATTTTCTTTTAATTTAGATGAAAATTATGTTATTATAATGTAACATGTAAGGTTTTTTTTAGTATAAAAATGAATATTGGTGTCAAGATTTGTAAATATAATTAATATTTAATTTATGATAAAATGTATAGATTAAATAAATTGTCCCTTGACACAATTTGTGGGAGGAAGGAATAAGTTTTGAATTATACAATATTAACTGTATAACTTCAATAAGTTAATTATGTAAATGTTCCGTTTGCACAAAAAGTGTTGTTAATTAATTATAGGGATATTAATTTCATAAATTAGGGGAATAATTTTAGACATGATTATAAATGTAATACATATCCAATTCTTTGGTTAAAATTAGAATTTCATGTAATATGTATACTATTATTGCATTTATGAATAATTTGGACTACATGTAATAATAATACATAAAATAAATTATGTAAAGTATGTACGGTGGGAATGTAATAGGGTATACGATGTATAAATATAATCCATAATACAACAGCATTGCTGGACATTATAAATTAAGTTTGGTATTAGGAGATAGTGGAGTTTGGTGGGAAACCATAAACTACATACAATAAACTATGAGTGGACAATTAAGAAATTGAAAACTAAGCATGCTAAGAATAAACAATTAATCAAGTCATGGTTAGTTAATTGAAACCAAAGAAAAAGTGCTGGAGAAATTAATAAAACTAATGCTTAGGGATTAGTGCTTGAAATGAGTCACATTATCTAAGCAGGAGGTGTCAACTCCTAGCCTAATGCTAGGATACTAAAAGCTAAATACTCCAAATTTTCATGTGTCTGATAAACAAAGGAGAAGTCATGGTCCTGATATTACATAACGGATTGAAGAATCTTAATTAGTGCAAAAATCAATTCTTAGCCTTTTACTCTTCATCCAGCCGTTTCCATCTCTCTCTCGCCTCAAATTGGCTATGCTATCCATAACTAACCGAAACCAACAAAACTCCATCAAATTCTTTTGAGAATATAAAATTTCAAGTTAGATTTAAGGAGGAAGGATTAAGCTATACAACAACAAGAGGACAGCTATATTTACTTATTATCAAGCTTCAGAATTGTATCAAATAAGAGGTAAGTTAATTTATTTGGGTTAAGTTCTTGGAAAATTGGAAAGTATGAATACTTGTTATTATTACAACTGTGATGCTTGGGTTGTGGAATTGGATATGAATGGAGGTTGTAATGTTTTATGGGGAGTATGTAAGGTTAAAAATTTTTGGGATAGAACTATGTGTAAGGACAACCCAAAATTTTGCCGTTTCCTTGTACATAACCATGACAGGAGTGGCGAAAATCGTCAATTTGAACCGGCTTGGCCGGGAGCAAACGGAGACGGTGCACAGGGGCGAGTGCCCCACAAGCATCCACCCGCCGCAGATGGTTTTGGCAACACCAAGCTTACATGAACAATAAAGCCGTCCAAGGCCAGGCATTTTCTCTTCCGAATGAAGGTGGGCACGTCTCCCCGGCAAATCCTCCCGGACTTGCAGAACACAGAGCCTGTCAGCGTAAAACCGACGTTTGCGGCACACTGAAAAATCTGAGCCGAGGCGGGGCAACGAAAATCGAGACAGTTCAAGGCCCGCCACGCCATTGCGGATAGATCTGCGGCCCAGTGAAGTGCGCCAGCCACGGAAACCAGGAAATCAGCTGAGTGCGATGGGAGGCGAGACCAGCCTGGCCAGCCAGCAGATCCATCTGTCGGCCAGCCGCAGATAGGATCTGCGGCTGGGCTTTGTGGCCATCCTACAAAATTTTTTAAGCTCTCGGCATCAGGCAAGCATAACAGGAAGGTTGGCGCAGTTTGCGGAAGAAGAAGAAATCCAGGCAGCAGTTTTAGCTCGGAAAATAGAGAAGAAATAGCAAAAAAATTCCTTGCAACAATTGAGAGAAAAAGAGAGAAATTTCCTTTGTTGTTAGATTATATCATATACATCTCATATTTCCCTCAATACACAAGTTTCTACACCAATTTTGGTATCATTTGCAAGGTGAAAATCTCATTATTTTTGCAACTTCTATCATGTTATTTTGGCTAAATTTAATTGAAATTTTCAAGAATATTATTGAGCAATCATGGATTAGGGATTATTGGTGAGGGTTCCATTGGGAACAAAATTCTTCCTAATAATCCGATGATATCTAATTGGTGAAATTTCTAGTTTGTTTTATGGATGTATATTAGGCGTAATTTAATTGAGTGTATTTGTAGGATGTGTTAGGCAATCTACGTTGTTATAATTGAGTATTCAATTTGAGAGTGTGTAGCAATCGTGGTTGTGAGCCTAGGAAAGCGACCCCGTGGTTCAAATCCGATGATGGACGTTTGGTGTATGTAATAGATTTCAAGATGCTCGTTTTGTAACATGTAATCTTTGGGCCTTAAAACGACGCGCTAAGGCGAGAATCGGGTTTAAGGCCCCGAAATAGTGAAATTTGTGATTGTTGGCGTTCGGGGATATTTTGATGGCTTACATGCCCATGAATAGCCCCGACGCGTGTTTATGCTCGATTCGATTTATGACGCGAAATTGATTTCAAAGCTAAATGATAAGATTTTCATAAAAATCAAGCAAAGTAGGATATTAGAATCACGAGGTTAAAATTTGAGAAATGTTAATGAATGTCGATTCCTATATAACGAGGAAGCTAAAGAAAAATCGTTTTCCAAAACATCACAAAATTTGATTTTAGAAATAAGTAACGTTTTATTAAATCTTTGTGCATAGGTGAAAGAGATTCTAGAAATTGCCCATCATTTTATGAAAGCAACGTATAGATCTCGATTCCTATTCAGACGGAGGTTTAAAAACTCTTGTTTTGCCAAAACGACACTTAATGAAAATCTCATAATTTTGGACAATTAAAATCAAACCTTTCTCCATAAAGAATAAAGCTTTCTCGTGTATACCGAAAAGACATTCCGAAGCGTTCTCAAATTAAAGCACGATTTTCCCTAAAAAAAATCCAAATGACTCTTTCATACAAACTCACCACAACATTCACATGGGCACACATACACACACAACACACACGCGCACCTACACACACACATTCATGAATTAAAGGATAGGAAAGCATCAAGATTGCGGTAACCGTGCTTCACGGAAGTCGAGGGGTGCCTTAACACCTTCCCCTCACTTAAACAAGCCCCCGAACTCTATGAATCTCAATGCGCAGACCAAATTAATTCGGAGTCACATATGAGCCAGCGATTTACAAAAGAACGAAAACTCGGATGAGTTGGTACAATCCATTTCAAATATACCAACTGGCGACTCTGGTTTAATTGGCTCATCATAAAAACGATTTTTCAAAACCCCGTCGACATCAATGCCGACCTTTTCCCAAAAATCATCTAAACCAAAAGGCTAAAATTGGAAAAGGAATAGAGAAAGCGAAAACCCGGCCGTCGACAGCTGGCGACTCTGCTGGGGATATTAGAGGGCTTAAGCCGCTTTCATGTCTTGATGCTATCCTATCCTTTAAAATTTACGAATATGTGTGTGCATGCGATATTTTGATCATTTTCTACTTTTGTTGTGTGAATGCGTGTTTTGTCCAATGAATGAATGATTGAATGTGATTGTTTTACTTTAAAGAAATCATTTGCATACGGTTGAGGACGATGAATGTGAATGTATGTTGAGATTGTACCTCCTCCTGAAGGCGAACCCGTCGGTTGCTTATTACTGGACTCGATGGGGCTGCTCCCCGGAGAATGGCTCAGGAAACGCACCAACTCAAATCCGCTCCAATCGAAAGGGCTCAAACGAGTAGATTGCGAAGATTTGGGAACCTTCATGCCGAAAAGCCCCGTGAGAGTAACCCTAGGATAGGTCATCCTCAGAATAACCCAACGCAGGAAAAGTCTCTTCATGCCTTTTTACGTTTATATGTCTAAATGTCATGATCTCATTCAATATTCATACATCCCTTTTCTATGTCGAAAGAGATTACTAACCGCTGTGAATTGCAGGGAATAGTTGGGGGAGCATAATAAAGCATGTTTTAGCATTGGTTATGGCACTAAAGGACTACTAACTTTCTCTTTTAGCAGGGAAAGATTAAAGAACCCCAAAACACAAAAAAGGTTATAGCTTTAGCATGCATCCATGTTTTCATTTCCCCAAGGACTAAACTTCGAACCATTTGTCCTCTGTAGGATTTGCTCCTCAAAACTCGTTCGCCCAGTCTAAGAAAGCCCAGGTCTCTACATCTGAAATGGGCTGATCTTCCTAATCATAGTTCCATATATCTCGGGAAGAGTTTGATGACTTCAAAAAGCAGATGATGGAAATGGCCACGATGCTAAAAGAGCAATTCTTAATCAGACAGGATCCGGCAAACCAAGGGATCGCATAATATTCCACCGCCAGGGGATGATCAGAATCCTCCTAATAAAATGGTACAAACTTGCTTAAAGAGGACCAACCCCGACTCAAGGACGAGCCAGTCATCCCAAAGGCCGTTCCCATACCTATGCAGGACAGTGATTACTATCCCAGAGGAAGGGACCATGACGACCTTCGGAGAAAAATGAAATACATGGAGGAAACCATCCAATCTCTAAAGGGCATAGGCTCCCTGGGCAGGGTTAATTACCTCAGATCTATGTGTTTTCCCCGGAGCCAGATATCCAGAAAAGTTTCAAAGTTCCCGAGTTTGAAAAGTACAATGGAAAGGGAGACCCCTATACACACTTGAAAAATATACATTGGAGAACTCGGGTCTTATGCCGAAGACGAGGGGTTAAGAATGCAACTATTCCAGAAAAGCTTAACAGGGGAGGCAAAGAATCTGGTATGCCCGCCTCGACAACGCTCCGAATCCACAACTGGGAGGAATTGGCCCATACCTTCTTAACCCAATACAGCTTTCAGGCCCAGATGGGTCCTTGACAGGTACCCAAATGACAAAGGTTAAAAAACAGCCTAGGGAGTCCTTCAGGGAATATGCGCAAAGATGGTAGGGGCATGCCCCCCCCCACCATGGCCTCACGCACAGGTAACCCCCCCGAATTGAACGAATCAGAGATGGTAATGACCTTTGTAGACATCCTCAGGAGGCACCATATTATGAGAGGGTCATCTCGGGGATTGGAAGACCTTTTGCTGAAATGATTAAACATGGAGAAGATGGTAGACATGGGGTTTGAAATCGGGTAAAATCCGGGATCTTAAACTGCTTTAGAAACTGCTGCTCGCCAGCAAATACAGAATGGAAACTATGGCAGCACTTCCCGAGGGTCCAAAAGAAGAAGGAAGAGGATGTCCTCCCTCATCCTACAAGGGTCATCCAGAAAAGCAGAAAGCCCATCTTCCGGTACATGGTACAGAGGGGAGGGCCATCCCGACAGCCAAATTTCACAGATCACTGGGCAGAGGGGCGAAGAAGATATGAGGCCTCGCAGAATCGAGTATTCTCCCCGCTCGGGGAGCCGCTTGAACGGGTACTAGCGGTATTAGTAGCCCAAAATAAAATATTTGGTCTGGCACCACCAAGTGACCCAAAAGGGTAGAAGGGTTTGATACCCGAGCAAACGATGTGCATACCATCACTCCAGTTCCCCTGGCCATGATACACAAGATTGCTGGACGTTGAAGCATCGAATCCAAAACATGATAGACAGTGGGGAAATTGTGGTGGAACAACCGGACTCCCCGAATGTTAAAGCAAATCCCCTGCCAAGACATGATGGAGGGGGAGTTAATGCGATGGAGGCAAGTGAGGCTGGGGGGCCGCCAAGGTTGAACTATGTGCAGGAAATTGAGGAGATGATCAACGTGATACATGATCATGGGGATGCACGGGTAGCGCCCATCAGGTTGATAGGGGTAAGTACGAATAACATAGAGGGACCTGTCAAGCTGACAGCCCCGAGGCCCATCATCCTTGCAGCAAGGTCCCAACTCCCTATCAGTAGTCTGAAGACTGTACCCTGGAATTACGGGGGAATACCAGAGGAAGCGGCCAGTTGTGCTTCCGTGACGACCAAGGGGAATCCCTTATATCTTCCCGGGCGAGTTCTTGAGAGCCAAAAGAGGAAAAATGAAGAGGTTTCCGAGGAAAGGGCCATAGAGTTTTTGAAAAGGATGGATCACCCAGAAAACGAGGGGGATCCAGATTTTAAATGAGGAATCAAACCCTAACATCAGTCATGGACTTGGTGTTGTCATCCAGTGAGCATTGCAAAACCCTGATGAAGGTTCTGGAGGAGGCATTTGTGCCCAAAGAAATTAGTGAGGAGGGTTTCGGCCAGCTGATAGGCCACTTATTGGAAACCGATGCAATATCCTTTACACGGATGAAGACATTCCCAAAGAGGGAAGGGGGCACCGAAAAACCGCTACACATCGGCGGTAATCTCCTCAGGATATGTCATGAATGGGGTGCTGATCGACGGGGGATCGGCATTGAATATATGTCCTCTCAGCACGCTGAAGAAAATGAACATCAGTCCCAAGCGCCTACGGGCCAGTCATGTGGTGGTTCGGGCTTTTGACGGATCCCGGAGGGATACCATCGGAGAGATAGAATTGCCAGTGGAGATAGGGCCCTGTACTTTTGATATATCCTTCCAAGTCCTAGATATTACGGCGAGCTACAATCTGCTGTTAGGGAGGCCGTGGATACACATGGCCGGGGCAGTTCCTTCCACGCTCCACCAACAAATCAAGTTGATCATCGATGGGAATCTGGTAACAATCTCGGCCGAATGTGATGACCCTTCTCCTCCCAGGAATGGCCTACCAGTAATCAATGTGGATGAGTCAGCGGCGCCTGCCAGCTTTCAAGCACTAGAGATTAGCACTCCCCCATTATAGATGCCTGGGAGCTCCAGCTGTGAAACCAAGGGTCTCTCCGGAACTCACCTTTGTGGCAAAGGAAATGATTAAAATGAACTTCCAACCTGGACAAGGACTAGGGAAAAGCAGTCAGGGAATCACCGAGCCCATCCACCTACCACAGCAGATAGGCAAAGCAGGATTGGGATACCATGTGGGCGCAGTACGGGGACACCGTCAGGGTGCAACTCCGACTCGACTAGTTGGCAGTCCAGTGACCAAAGTCGACAATAAGCAGGGGATCAGCGGACCTGTGATTGGGGCAGGGAATGAAGAGTCAACCCCCACATGTAATGAGTCGGCCCGGAGGGAAAGTTTCCTGCGGGAGGTCGCAAAAGAGTTTGAAACCAAATGCTATATCCCCGGACAATCAACAAGCAGTAAGGAGGGGACGAATGTTGTCACAACACACCACCGGGAGCCCAACAAGTTGTACCTGTCATCGATTGGGCAGGGCTGATTATTCCTGGAGAAGATATGGAGAAGGACTCGGGTGACGTATCCGTAATCATCGGGGAGGTGTCCGATGTGAGGCCCTCCTTTATCCAGCGCATTTCATCTGACCTGACTATCGATAATTGGACCCGGAAACCAGTGATATCCAAACAGGGGTAAAGCTCGACGTCAGGGTGGTTAACCCTAGAGGATAGGGGAATGAAGAAGTTTTATTTTGTTGTTGTTTTATTTCTGCATAATTGTGTCGTTTCTTCGTGTTATTTGAAATTGCGATCGTCGTGAAAAATGATTTATATATGACAAGTACTTTGTTTTATGTCAGGTGTACCAATTTGAGTATTCCTTGCCTAACAAACGATCTTTCAAATTTGAATGGTGATTATGATTTTGACATTGAGCTGGATTTCGATTTGATGGGCATTGAACAAGATGAGACAGATTACGACGACGCACCTGACGAGATCAAGGGATGGGTCGAGGATAAACCCAAACCCAACTTGGACCAAACCATCACCATTGATATTGGAACCCCTGACCAGCCAAAGGAACTCAAGATAGGGACGGACCTTACCCCCAGCCAAAAAGCAGAAATGATCGAGTTACTAAGCCAATATGAGGATGTCTTTGCCTGGTCGCACGAGGATATGATCGGATTGTCCACCGACATTGTGGTGCACCGGTTACCCATCAAGGAGGGTTTCAGGCCTGTCAAGCAGAAACTAAGAAAGTTGAAACCTGAGTGGAGCTTAAAAGTGAAGGAAGAGATCATCAAGCAGTTCAGGGCGGGAATCATTATGGTGTCCACTTACCCGGAATGGCTATCCAATGTGGTCCCAGTGGCTAAACCTGGAGGAAAGGTGAGGGTATGCGTGGACTACAGAGATCTAAACAGGGCCAGTCTCAAGGACAACTTCCCGGTGCCTTTCATACACATCCTGGTGGATAACACAGCCCAATACGAAATGTACTCTTTTGTGGATTGCTTTCGCAGGATATCATCAGATAATGGTGGCGGAGGAAGATCGGGAAAAGACCGCATTCATCACCCCCTGGGGCACTTTCTGCTACAGACGACTGGCTTTCGGGCTCACAAATGCAGGGGCTACTTATCAGAGAGCCATGATGGCCTTGTTCCACGATATGATGCACAAGGAGATAGAAGTCTACGTGGATGACATTATTGTGAAATCGAAGGTAGAATCTGATCATATAACCCATCTCAAAAAGCTATTCGATCGGCTCAGAAAGTATAATTTGAAACTCAATCCAGCCAAGTGCGCTTTCGGAGTACAGTCGGGCAAGCTCTTGGGTTTCCTGGTTAGTGATCGGGGCATTGAGTTGGATCCAGCAAAGATTAAAGCCATTGTGGATATGCCAGCACCTCGCACAGAGAAGGAGATAAGGGGATTCCTCGGAAGGATAAACTTTATCAGCCGTTTTATATCCCACTTGACGACTACATGTGAACCTATTTTTAAACTGTTAAGAAAAGGGGTGTCCCAAGAATGGAATGAGCAATGTCAGAGGGCGTTTCAGACCATTAAGAAACAATTGACGGAGGCACCAGTGCTGGTACCCCCGAAGGATGGGATCCCTCTGTTTATGTATATATCGGTAAATGCCATCGCGATGGGATGTATGTTGGGACAGAAAAATGAGGCGGGTAAAGAGCAGGCCATCTATTACCTCAGCAAAAGATTTAGCCAATGTGAGCAGAATTACACTCCCATCGAGAAGACTTGTTGTGCTCTGGCCTGGGCCGCAGGGAGATTACAGCACTACCTCCATGGGCATACAACGTACCTGATATCAAGAATGGATCCCCTAAAATATATTTTTGAAAGGCCTATGCTGAATTGTCGACTCTCAAGATGGCAGTTGATTTTACAACAGTTTGACATGGTGTACGTGACCCAGAAGGCCATGAAAGGGCAGGGAATTGCAGATCAGTTGGCAGAAGCCCCGGCAGGAGGGATGGAGCCGTTAGAAACTCCTCTCCCGGGCGAGGATATATTTTGGGTATCGCGCGAAAAATGTGATGACGAGGGACAATTCTGGAAGCTGTATTTTGATGGTGCCATGAATGCCGATAGGGGGGGCAGGAGCCGGAGCGGTCTTAGTCTCTATCACCGGAGAACAATACCCCGTGGCCACTAAACTTCGTTTCAGCAATTCGAACAACACCGCTGAATACGAGGGGTGTATCTTGGGACTCCGATTGGCCCGTGACATGGGAGTAAAAAGACTAGCGGTGTTCGGGGATTCAGAATTGGTAATCAGACAAGCAATCGGGGTATACAACACTAAGGAGCTTCGGTTACTTCCATACCATCGTTGTGTCACCCAGCTTATGCAAGAGTTCGAAGATATCGCCTTCCGCCATATTCCTCGGGGACGAAATGATTTTACCGATGCATTGGCGACTTTGGCTTCCTTAATCCACGTGATCAAGAGCAGGGACAGTCCACAGATTGAGATCACCGTACAGAATGCCCCGGCATATGAGGAAAATGTGGCAGTGTTATCAGACGAGGTGGTGTTGACAAGGCAGCCCTGGTATCACGACATAAGGGAATATCTGAGAGACAGATCCCTTCCCGATCAGGCAAATCGGACTGAAAGGATGAGAATTCAAAAGATGGCGATGAAGTTTTACCTGAGTGGCGATTCACTTTACAAAAGGGATGCCGGGTTGGGACTGTTGCGATGCGTAGACGAAACGCAATCCCAAAGGATTATGAATGAAATCCATGGCGGGGTGTGTGGGCCACACATGAGTGGACCGATGTTGGCCAAAAAGATCTTGAGGACAGGGCATTATTGGTTAACACTGAGGGCCGATTGCGATGATCATGTCAAGCGATGTTATCAATGTCAAGCGCACGGTAATGTGATCCATACACCTCCCAATGAACTGCACTGTATGACCTCCCCCTGGCCATTTTCAATGTGAGGAATGGATGTAATCGGACCAATAGAGCCCAAAGCAAGCAACGGGCACCGATTCATCTTCGTCATGATCGATTATTTCACCAAATGGGTAGAAGCAGCCTCTTTCCCCAAAGTCACTCAGGAGGTCATCGTCAACTTCATCAGGAATAATGTCATTTGCCGATATGGGCAACCTGAGGTTGTGGTCTCCGACAATGCCAAGAATTTAAACAACGCCCTCATGAAGGAATTGTGTGACCAGTTCAAGATCAGGCATCTCAATTCCGTCATTTACCGTCCTAAGATGAATGGGGCAGTGGAGGCTGCAAATAAAAACATCAAGAAGATCATGGCAAAAATGTCTGCTAATCATCGGGGATGGCCGGATTTGTTACCCCTCACCTTGTTAGCCTACCGAACGTCAACGCGTACTTCCACAGGGGCAACCCCATACGCCTTGGTATATGGAATGGAGGCTGTCCTGCCAGTTGAAGTTGAGATGGCGTCCCTCAGAATAGTGATCGATGCTCAGATAAGCGAGGAGGATTGGATGCAAAGTCGATACGACCAATTGGCCCTGATTGATGAAAGGAGAGTGGCTGCCGTTTGGCATGGTCAACTATATCAACAGAGGATCTCTCGATCGTACGATAAAAAGATAAGACTTCGGAAGTTCAAGGAAAATGATTTGGTGTTGAAAAGAGTCATGCCTTGTCAAGACGAGGCCAAGGGGAAGTTTGCCCCGAACTGGGAAGGGCCATTTGTGATCAAGAAAGTGCTATCCGGAGGAGCCCTCATATTGCAAGAAATGGATGGTGAGGTATTTCCACAACCCCTCAATTCTGACTCGGTAAAGCGGTTCTACGCTTAAATCATCAGTTCTGTTTTTCCTTTGAGAGCGAACTACGTAGGACCTGATCTCCCAACTTGAGGGGGTACGTAGGCAGCCATCATGGCGCGGTCCGATCCTTTAAAAAAAAAAAAACAATCCTTTCCTAACCAAAACCAATTTTCGATAGCCAGATAAAACCTTCCTACACCCTCAAAACCTTCCCGAAACCAACTGCCTAACCAGTTTCATCCCAGAATACATACCCTGATCCAACCCAAACAGTTATCCAAAATCCGAGATTCAATCCGACGAAATCAAAAGGTGTGCGGCAATATCTGTCAAATCTCCATCAAGTCTTGAGGAAAGAAAGAAGGCGAAATGTCAAAATCATGGTCAGTTGGATAAAATGATGATCCAATGGAGGGCAATGATACGACAAAAGGGGAAAATGGCTAAATTTAAATGCATGTCTATATATATAAGTCGTTTTATTACAAGATTTCTCTTTCAATAACTGATGAAACCAACATAGTCTATGCAGGAAATAAAATAATCTACAAATCTGAAACTAGCCGAAGCAGGATGGACAAGGTGGTGGATAGATCTGAAGCATCAGCATCTCCTGCAATCTGCTGCCTGCCCCCATCATATCAATACGATCCAGTAAAGCAGTAGCTCGGCTGACAGTCCCAAAATGAGCATCTACCACTGCCCTGGTCTGAAATACAATGGCCTCTCTATCAGCAAATGGCAACATCTCTAGCCCGAATGGCCTCATCTCTCTCGGCAAGGGCGGCATCCCTCTCGGTTTCAGTAGTAATCAGGGCCAGGCGGAGTCGGGAATCCTCAGCGACCCGACTCGGGGCAGAATCGGCTGAAATGGAATGGTCTGTGGTATTTTCTGTGAAAATCACTCCAGAGTCATCAAAGGCCCCAGTCCGACTCAAACTAGCCGAATCCAGGTCTCCACGCAACCACTGTACGTAGGCAAATGTCTGGATGTGACAGCTCGCACTATACTCGGCAAAGATCCTGCAATCCCAAAGCTCGTATACCTGCAGTAGATCCCTCTCTGTACAGGATGATATAAGGAATCGGTATGCGGTTTTTGCACCCGCGAAGGGGTGTAAATCCTGTGTCTGATCAAACTGCCCCATAACCGCCAGGGGATGATAGGTCGTCACGCCCCTCAAACCAGCAATGGGGATGAAATCCAGGTTATGCACATGAGTCAAGAAGCTCATGAAGGAGCAATAGCCCGAGTAGACCAATAGATGAAAGGGGTCCTCAATGACAGACAAAAAGGATACCCAGGAGGTCACATCAGTACAGCTCACGGGACGAAACGAAAACTGCGCGGCTATGTTGTGACTGAAGCAAAACCCTTGGCGGCGGAAGTGGCCGATGGGGCTGAGATGGCTCATGAACCACACATACAATAAGGTCGAACTCCCTCTGAGGAATCTCCCTCGGAAGGGCTGACAATATGTGGCCGACATATAGGTATCCGCCAATATCATGGGGAGAATGGTGTGATCCTCCCGAAGGGCCCTAACGGCCGCAACAATCCGCATGTCCAAATGATCGGATCCTGCAGGCAAATACAAAACTGAGATGACACAGGCCATCAGAACATCCACTCTCAAGGCATCCCAGCGCTCCTCGGACACGGAAAAATCACCGAGGAAAAGACGGAAACTATCAGATGATCCAAATCGGTCAATCAAGAATTGAAGAGGAACCATATGGTCTGATGTGATTACCGGTAATAGGACAGCCCTCCGCAAACCGGTGGAAGTCAAGAATTGACGGCGCATGGAACCAACTGTGACCCTAGCACAAGGTCCGTCCAACGACAAGCCGGTAAAGCGAGCATACTCCTCAAGGGTGGGGGTCAGCTCTACTGTCCCTAACCTAAACACCTGACGGGCAGGGGCCCAATAGCTCAGAAGACCATCCACAAAGCCCGCTGGCACCTGAAAGGTCAGTAAGGACCAAGAATGTCCCAAAAGACCATCTGCGATAATCCTGTCTGCCGGCAGTAAACTGTCCAACCAGCGAAAGAGACTGCCAACCAACCCTGTGGGAGGAATGGAATCCAAACGAGCCACGACATCCGAGGACGACATCTGTGGGAAAATAGTATCAAAAAGACTGTACAGGGGTCATTCTCTATCCATAAATAAAAGAGCATGCATCATACAGTTAATAATAAAGCAGGTGAATCCCATAAAGATGAAAAAGAAAGCTGTGCATAAATAAATAAATGAGTTCATGTACATAGTGCATAAATCTAAGCAGGTGCTGATACAAAAGACCCTATCCTATCCTGGTCTAAATAAAATCAGTATCATCTATGAAAGCAGGATCCTCGAACTGATCCCCTGGAGTCGTCGAGCTCGGAGGACCAAAGTTCATATCAGGGATGTAGGGATGCGCTGTGGCATCAGATGAACTCGGGCCTGCATCATAACCTGCACCGTCAGGATCGTAGGTGTAAGCCTCCTCCGGGGCCCGGCCCAACCCCCGAATAAACAGCGATAACTGATCTACCTGACGGGTCAATGAGGCGATCTGCTCAGCGTGGGTAGGGGTCCGAACACAGGCAGCCCAATCGGTCATCGTCACCGAGCCTGGAACCATGTCTCCAAGGAAGAAAGTGGCCCGAGTCTGAGGACCGATGGTACGGGGCACCCACCATGTACGGAATGCATCACTCGTAGTGGGACCTGTGGAAAGCATCCGACCATCCTCCCCGGCAAGCATGATCTCTGAGGGCTGAGAATCCAGCGGCCAGAAAGTAGTGAAAGAAAGGGAGTGCGGGATGCGGATCTCTCCAGTGACGCATCTGAATGCGCGCTCTCCCAGATACATCACCCAGCCTCCAACACTCTGCAAAGTGAGGCGACGGGTGGAAAGCTCGAACTCCGGGCCGGAAGGATGCCCGTCAGCAAACCCCACAGTCAGATGATCGGAGAGGTAGGGAATTCAGACGACGTCGGCAGCCGTGATCAACTCCAACTGAATACGACAATGGGCAAAGCTGCCCGACACGGGGACCTCCTCCAGAGTACTGTGATGCCATCGCCGACCTCGAGGATAAGTGTCCGGGCCCAGAGTAGTGATAGGCCTCAGACATGGCAGCCGCTCGTAAGCCCAGAACTGTGAATAGAAACAAGGCAAGGCATGAGTCACTATCAAATACAGAAAAGAGATGAAAGGAAAAGAAATACAGTAAGAGAGAGGAGGAGGGGACTCACCAACAGAAAATGGTAGAAGCCGAGCCAGGCATCAGTCTGTCCCTCTGAGCGTAGACGCATGCCATGGAGGAAATAGGCAAAGGTGAATGACCCCCAGTCATAATCACCGATGCGGTCCACGTCTCTGACCGCTCCTACGACGCTGAAATGAATGGTGGAGGAGTTGTTCCCCAGAAAACAACCCCTCATGATGGTCAGGAACAGGCGTCGTAGCAGAATGTCCCTGGTGCCCTGATCTGCTGGAATAGGCAGCGCATAGAGACCCCCGACTGCATCGACAGCCAAAGCACCAGATCGGATACTGCGGGCCTTAAAGACCCGGTCCTCAGCAGCGAAGCCCAGCAAAGCTCGAACCTCCACAGGAGTGATATCAAGATCCAAGGGGACGCGGGACCCGGTAAACTCAATGCCGGTAATGTACCTCCAGTCCCATGGGGTCAACACGACCTCGCAGTCGAGGAGATGAAGAGACTGCGTCTGGTGGAACCATCGCTCGGATAAAGCCCTCATGTAACCCCAGGGGCACTGGCGGGGGATGATAGTGAAGAAATGTCGAAAGCCCCAAGAGTCCACCATCGCCCGATAATCACTGTGCAGGGCCGCGTAAAGGGAGTAGATGTTGAACCAGTTGCCCCTCGGCTGGGTAAACTCGGGTACCTGGGGCAATCACCAAGGGGTCAATCCGGATAAAAGGAGAATGGAGAAATTGAGAGTGAAATCAGAATAGAGCTGAAATATACCTCGTTAGCCACGAGAGATGCTGAGGGGGGTGACGACTGAGATCCCGACCCAAAAGATCGGGTATCTGCACAGAGGCGCCAGAAGGAGCCTGATGAGTAGATGGAGCCGGTGTGCTGGAGGATGGCCCCTCTGCCGCGACCACCTCCGGAGGGACAGCCTCCTCAACGTCCGGATGACCAGGACGAATAACAGCCTCCGTCAAACGACGAGCCTGACGGGTCCGAGGAGGAACAGGAGTGGGTGCAGCCCTACGACGGCGAACACCCGAAGTCCGAGAGGCGGAGGAGCTGCTGGGCGCATCACGATCCATAACTGGAATAGAACGGGCGAGAAAGAAGGTAAGTTCCCTTTTAAAATTATGTAATGAACATTCTAAATTTCTAGCCTCATCATATGATTAATGCAACATGATGCATGTAAAAAAAATAAAAAAAAAAAAAAAAAAAAAAAAATAAATAAAAAATAAAAAATCGGCAGAGTTCCGTTTGTAAATTGAACATCCCAGGCATAAGCCAAACGTGTTTTCCATCAACCAAAGTCTCAAACAGGTCTAAATCGCATTCATATGCGTAATTACAGCATGTAATGCATGATTTCATGGCAGAAAAGGAATAACAATATGTGAACCCTCCGCACCCAACCCCCGCGCGGGCCTCATGAACATAAAATAGGACTCACATAGTTGATACATAGCATGTATATATGATGGTACATTACATAGCATTGTAAAGCATACATTTTATCTCTAAACATGCAAATAGTCAAATGTATAGCAAAACATTGACGAAATTGAAAAGTGACCGGTCAAAGTGTTACCTGTAGCGTGTAGATCAATCCTACCGGAACAGTTTTTGCAGGAAAGTTGAAAAAATCGACAAAAAGCCCTTGCGAACAAGCAAAAATCGCGAGGAATATGTGTGAATTGAAAGTTGAAAGTGACAGATCTGGAAGCGGGACGCGGCATATAAGCCCGATCTTGGCCGCAGATGTATCTGCGGCTGGCCGCAGATCCATCTGCGGCTGGCCTTGGTGGGCTCCACCTTGCTCCCTTGAAGCCATTTGACGTGTTGAAGTGAAAAGTTTACGCGATGGGTGACCGGCGACGATACCCGGCCCCGACATGACGATCGACCGGCGACGATAACCGGCGATCACGAGATGGATGACCGGCGACGATAACCGGCTCCGACGAGATAACCAACCGGCGACGATAACCGGGGGTTACGCGATGGGTGACCGGCGACGATACCCGGCCCCGACATGACGATCGACCGGCGACGATAACCGGCGATCACGAGATGGATGACCGGCGACGATAACCGGCTCCGACAAGATAACCAACCGGCGACGATAACCGGGGGTTACGAGATGGGTGACCGGCGACGATACCCGGCCCCGACATGACGATCGACCGACGACGATAATCAGCGATCACGAGATGGAGGACCGGCGACGATAACCGGCTCCGACGAGATAACCAACCGGCGACGATAACCGGGGGTTACGCGATGGGTGACCGGCGACGATACCCGGCCCCGACATGACGATCGACCGGCGACGATAACCGGCGATCACGAGATGGATGACCGGCGACGATAACCGGCTCCGACAAGATAGCCAACCGGCGACGATAACCGGGGGTTACGAGATGGGTGACCGGCGACGATACCCGGCCCCGACATGACGATCGACCGACGACGATAATCGGCGATCACGAGATGGATGACCGGCGACGATAACCGGCTCCGACAGATAACGAACCGGCGACGATAACCGGGGGTTACGAGATGGGTGACCGGCGACGATACCCGGCCCCGACATGACGATCGACCGGCGACGATAACCGGCGATCACGAGAGATGGATGACCGGCGACGATAACCGGCTCCGACAAGATAACCAACCGGCGACGATAACCGGGGGTTACGCGATGGGTGACCGGCGACGATACCCGGCCCCGAACGAGACGATAGATTGAAAGAGTGAACCCAAAGACTAACAAACACGGTCAAGGGGTTGATACATTGACACTCTTACGAATGTCTTGCATGCATTACATCTTGTGTTGCATCATAAATCATATATGTTGCATCATGTATGTATTGTCAATTCTTATGCACTGTCATTCATGCATCGAGTGTCTATTCTTTATCCTGTTCATTTCACTTATCATTTCATAAACATGATAAAGAGGGGCAGCTGTAGACACCCAAATTTTGCGTTTTCCTTGTAGTACCCATGACAGGAGGGCGAAATCGTCAATTGAACCGGCTTGCGGGAGCAAAGGAGCGGGCACAGGGGCGAGCGCCCAACACCGCCGCAATGTTTTGGCAACCCAAGCTTACATGACAATAAAGCCGTCCAAGGCAGGCATTTCCGAATGAGGTGGCACGTCTCCCAGAAATTCCCGGACTGCAGAACACGAGCCTGTCAGCGAAAACCGACGTTGCGGCACGAAAATCGAGGCGGGGCACGAAAATCGAGACAGTCAAGCCCGCCAGCCGCGGATAGATCTGCGGCCAAGTGAGTGCGCCAGCACGGAAACCAGGAAATCAGCTGAGTGCGATGGGAGGCGAGCCAGCTGGCCAGCCGCAGATCCATCTGCGGCCAGCCGCAGATAGATCTGCGGCTGGCTTTGGCCATCCTATTTAAGCTCGGCAGCAGGCAGCATACAGGAGGTTGGGCAGTTTGCGGAAGAAGAAGAAATCAGCAGCAGTTTTAGCTCGGAAATAGAGAGAAATAGCAAAAAATTCTTGCAACAATTGAGAGAAAAAGAGAGAAATTTCCTTTGTTGTTAGATTATATCATATACATCTCATATTTCCCTCAATACACAAGTTTCTACACAATTTTGGTATCATTTGCAAGGTGAAAATCTCATTATTTTTGCAACTTCTATCATGTTATTTGGCTAAATTTAATTGAAATTTTCAAGAATATTATTGAGCAATCATGGATTAGGGATTATTGGTGAGGGTTCCATTGGAACAAAATTCTTCCTAATAATCCGATGATATCTAATTGGTGAAATTTCTAGTTTGTTTATGGATGTATATTAGGCGTAATTTAATTGAGTGTATTTGTAGGATGTGTTAGGCAATCTACGTTGTTATAATTGAGTATTCAATTTGAGAGTGTGTAGCAATCGTGGTTGTGAGCCTAGGAAAGCGACCCCGTGGTTCAAATCCGATGATGGACGTTTGGTGTATGTAATAGATTCAAGATGCTCGTTTTGTAACATGTAATCTTTGGGCCTTAAAACGACGCTAAGGCGAGAATCGGGTTTAAGGCCCCGAAATAGTGAAATTTGTGATTGTTGGCGTTCGGGGATATTTTGATGGCTTACATGCCCATGAATAGCCCCGACGCGTGTTTATGCTCGATTCGATTTATGACGCGAAATTGATTTCAAAGCTAAATGATAAGATTTTCATAAAAATCAAGCAAAGTAGGATATTAGAATCACGAGGTTAAAATTTGAGAAATGTTAATGAATGTCGAATTCCTATATAACGAGGAAGCTAAAGAAAAATCGTTTTCCAAAACATCACAAAATTTGATTTTAGAAATAAGTAACGTTTTATTAAATCTTTGTGCATAGGGTGAAAGAGATTCTAGAAATTGCCCATCATTTTATGAAAGCAACGTATAGATCTCGATTCCTATTCAGACGGAGGTTTAAAACTCTTGTTTTGCCAAAACGACACTTAATGAAAATCTCATAATTTTGGACAATTAAAATCAAACCTTTCTCATAAAGAATAAAGCTTTCTCGTGTATACCGAAAAGACATTCCGAAGCGTTCTCAAATTAAAGCACGATTTTCCCTAAAATCCAAATGACTCTTTCATACAAACTCACCACAACATTCACATGGGCACACATACACACACACACACACGCGCACCTACACACACACATTCATGAATTAAAGGATAGGAAAGCATCAAGATTGCGGTAACCGTGCTTCACGGAAGTCGAGGGGTGCCTAACACCTTCCCCTCACTTAAACAAGCCCCCGAACTCTATGAATCTCAATGCGCAGACCAAATTAATTCGGAGTCACATATGAGCCAGCGATTTACAAAAGAACGAAAACTCGGATGAGTTGGTACATCCATTTCAAATATACCAACTGGCGACTCTGGTTAATTGGCTCATCATAAAAACGATTTTTCAAAACCCCGTCGACATCAATGCCGACCTTTTCCAAAAATCATCTAAACCAAAAGGCTAAAATTGGAAAAGGAATAGAGAAAGCGAAAACCCGGCGTCGACACTATGTACAAAGAACTATGAAAATCTGGAAATTAAGTCATGCACATAGGATGTTTGATAAAACACCTCAATGAGAACTAATGCTTAAAAAATCAAAAATTAAGCAAAGTTTGAGGCTAGGTAATCTTTATATATGTGTTGTGAAGTTAATTAAGCTATTTGAATAAATCAAATCAAGCCCAAATCAAGTTTCAATGAATTTATAAAAACTTGATTTGATGAAAAAAATGGCCAACATGGCATTTTCAAGCCTCTGAAATAGTGTCATAAAGAGTCCGAATTGGGAATGATATATTTTTATAAAATACTATGTAGTACCATGTATAACATATCAAAATTTGGGAACAACCGGATAAAAGGATTGCAAGATACAAAATCACACAGTAGCTAAGAAATCATCAAAAGTGCTGGAATTCTGGGCAAACTTGGTCCAGATTCTGATTCTCTTTAATTACGATTCTGCCCCTGAGTGTTTTATTAATTAAAAAAGTAATAATAAAATATGTTTAAATACATAAATTAACTTGTAAATGGGGCTAATAACCTAACATGGTTGAGTATTTGAGATTAAATTAGTAATCTTGGAAATATACAAGTTTTGATTGGGATTCATGGAACGCATTCGGGTTAAGCTATGTAGTAACCTTAATTACATTACATAGGTATTACATGAGACATTAATATTTCAAGGAAGCAAGAATAGATATAAGTAATACACGTGATATTAATGATACGAATTAGCATCAACATGATGAAATCAATTCGGAAACGGATTAAAGGTTAGCAAACTAATGAAATCCTAAGAACTTGGGACTATGAAGGTGCGAAGATTGATGTGGGACGTCAATAATGACGTATTGTACAAACTAAAGATTATAAATCAATTTAGTTGTGCGTTAAGTTTCAAATGAGATTATGAAGCATATTATAATCCAATAGAGATATATTATATATATATATTTATATAACAAATCCAATGACATGGGTAAAACTATGAATGAGATGTTAAGCTTGAAGAATATAAGTTTAAGTTTAATTCGTGGAGTGTGGTGTCATTAAGCAATGTAATAACCTTATGTATGTTACATAGGTATTTTACGGGAGCATAACAATTTGAATTCGCGGAATCACATAGAGTTAATAGCTTCGCATTGAGAAGGCAAGTTTTTCAGT
Source organism: Aralia elata (assembly GCA_034770075.1). Taxonomy (NCBI): domain Eukaryota; kingdom Viridiplantae; phylum Streptophyta; class Magnoliopsida; order Apiales; family Araliaceae; genus Aralia; species Aralia elata. The sequence continues at coordinate 85,972,469 of CM068384.1, forward strand.
CTTGATTGTTATATGAGAACTTAATATTGTTTACGTGTAAACTATTTTATATCGTAATAAAGCCTTTATGAGTATGTTAAAATATGTGTTTGGTATTACAATGCTATATGATTTATCAAAGTCAAGTTATGACTAATGTTAGTTGAGTTATGGAAACTCAACCTATTTATAATATGTGATAGGTGATAAATGAAATATATATTTAGAAAATATCAAGCATGAACTATTTGATGCATGGATAAAATACACATCATGAAATGGATATAACATGAATACACCGTAAAACATGTATGTTATGTGAGACATGAATGTGTTAACTGTTAATCTTGTCGAGCCGTCGCACTCATTCTTGCAAATATTTCATTTGCAGATAGAAGTTGACAATCAGATGATATTGGCGATGGAGATTTGAAATATATTTGTAAAGACAAGAATTATTGTTTAGAAAGTTGAATTTGTATCAAGTCAAGAGGACTAGTATAAAGTATTGAACCAAATTATATCAAATTTGTGTGATATCAAATAAAATTTATTCGTTTTAATTGATTGTAAATTTTATATGAAAAATAATACACAATATATATATATATATATGGGTTGTTGAATAGAGAACTTACTTGTCGTTTTAGAAATCCAACTAATTATGTGATTCATTTAGGTTGCAAGATAGAAAAGAGAACGCATAAAAGAATGAATATGATATTAAATGTTGAATCTTTATATTCAAATGAGATGTTGAAACGAATCATAATGAATTGTAAAGGTTGCGATTTTGGAACCGATTAATTGTAAAGTTTTAAATAACTGAAATGCAATATCGATATTGGTATCGAATGATTGAAAAGGTTTTAAAAATATACGTATTGTATCAATTATAATATTGATAATGATGTAAAATGGGAACGATATTGTATTCTTACGCATAAGATCGAGAATGAAAATTGTTTGAATTTTGGGGGCGTTACAAGGTTAGTTAACTCAAGCAAGGTTAGGAATCTAATCATTAGCTAAGGCCATGTTTGGTTTGAATTAAATGAATAAAGGAAACATATAACCAACGTTTGTCTCCCTTGGATGGAAACTTACTATAAATAGAAAGTTTTCGTCCTCCTTTGTTCCCCCATCTCCAACATCCTTATCTCCTCATCTTCCAAGTTCATTTCATCTTGTGCTAAATGCCCACAATGTGACACATGGCCATCAAGTTGCTAGACACTTGTCCCCTCATTTTATTTATCTTGCATTTCATCTTAATATCTTATTCATTTGGCCTCCCTTGCTTTGGCTCCAAGAATAAGTCATGGCTTAGCCCTAGCCAAACCATCCTAACCCTAGGCTCAACCCTTGGCTCAACCCTAAGCCAAGCCATGACACACCCTAGCCAAGCTCCTCAAATTCTAGGCTTGGCTCGGTTACTATTCTAAATTAAATTTTGTTTCTAGTTTCTTTCTAATTAATCCTCATAATTGTTTTAGTTATAGCAAAAAGTCTATTTTGCTCTTTCATATAAATAATTAGGGTTTATATTTCTGAACTCGGTCGGTTACCCGATTTCTTTCTAGTTACATTTTTCCTAAATCCTCCAACATGCGAAAAACCGTGAAATTTCTTTCGTCAATTTTATTGGAGATTACGTCTCCCGTTCTCAAATAAACGTTATCCCGTGATTCGAAAAAGACATTTTTTTGGAATGAATAGTGTTTTTACGACTTTTTCTCCGAAAAACTTTTATTAGAGAATTCATCTCTCTTCCCTAAATAAACGCTATTGCGAAATTCGAAATTTCTCGAAAATACACAGGAAAAGCGTTTTATGCGTTTTATGAATAGTGTTTTAGCGTTTTTTTTTCGAAAAAGTTTATTTTTCCTCTAGAAATCCCAAAACTCATATATAATCACATAACACGTAAACTAGGTCATTAATCGACCTTAAATCACATATACAAAATAATATTCATAAAAATTTATTTTATTAAATAATATTCTTAAACCCTAATTACAAGGCCACTCAATTTCTCTGGTCTTCACATAAACTCTTTTACATATAAGTGTATTTGTGCATATTCTACATGTACCATATTCTTTTGAATAATAAAATAAAATTTTATATGAAAAATTCAAAATTTGTTATTAAATATTTTTCTTACGAATCATATTTACAGGGGCAAACTCCGATGAAAATGAAAGAGAACTAAAAAATGCTTTGGGTACTAAAATTTACGAGTGTGTTTTTGAAAAACATCAATTTTATACATTAGAAAGACAGTATAATACTGAAATTATGGTTGTTGTATATGAGAGAAATAGTATGCATTTTTTGAATGAATTTAATTATTATATCTTAGACGAAAAGTAGTACAATGCATCAAACAGACAGATGCACGATTCTTTTATCCCATGAAAGAAACAAAAACATACCAAAAAGTGCAAATGATCACAAGGCTTTTACACCGTTCCAAAGCCACTTGGTGCACGAAAAATTAAACGATTCATATATTATTAGTTGATTGACCATTCCAAAAAAAACAAAAACAAAAACTTGGTAGAAAGCAAGTATATGAGAACCCCCTCAAAGATTGTGGATCACTTAAAAAAATATATGGAAAAAAAGATATCATTATTGTACTTGGATAGCATGATACCCCATTAACCATATCATTTGCCAGCTGGTGCCGAAAGAACCAAGTTTGGCAATGGATATATATATATATATATATATATATATATATATATATATATATCTAAGTTCTCACAAGGAATTGGCAGTTTTACAAACTCTATATTATCTTGACTATTTAAACAATGAGCACTAGACTCTTTCAACACATTAGTTATAAGACGGCATACGCTTTCACCACCTCAGTCTTCCTTTCTATAAAAGGATCCCAAATGGAAAACATTTTCACAACTCAAATTAATAAAGCTACTCAATACTTTCTCGTCTCTTGTTATTGTTTGATATAAAAGTTTCTTCAATGGCCTCTAAATTTCTTTTACTAGGACTCCTAAGTGCGATAACTTGTTATGTTGCTTTGGCATCTGATCATGCTCCTCTTCAAGACTTCTGTGTTGCTGACAAAAACAATCCAGGTACTTAGATGTTAACAAAAAATTTCTTTTTGATATTTTTGAGCTTCTCTTTTTAATTATTTACCCTAATTACAAACGGGGTTTTAATATAACTAATGCAATTTTATTCATCATGCAGTGCTAGTGAATGGTTTAGTTTGCAAGGACCCCAAGCTTGTTCAAAATAACGACTTTTTCTTCAGTGGATTGCACATTGCAGGCAACACTTCGAATGCAGCTGGATCACGAGTAACTCCAGTTAACGTAGCTCAGATACCAGGACTCAACACCCTTGGCATTTCCCTTGTCCGTATTGACTATGCGCCATGGGGTATTAATGCTCCCCACACACATCCCCGTGCTACTGAAATTTTAACCGTCCTTGAAGGTACCCTCCGGGTGGGTTTTGTCACCTCTAATCCAGATAATCGTCACATAACGAAAGTCCTTAACAAGGGTGATGTGTTTGTGTTCCCGGAAGGTCTTGTGCACTACCAGCAAAATGTTGGATATGGTAATGCAGTTGCCATTGCAGGACTTAACAGCCAAAATCCTGGGGTTATCACCATTGCCAATGCTGTATTCGGGTCGACGCCTGATATATCTAGTGACATTCTTGCCAAGGCTTTCCAAGTGGATCGAAAGATAATCAATCAAATCCAGTCGCGATTCTAAAGCTACAATTATACCATTTGTGGAGCACAAGCACATTATTATCAAGAAGGATAGCTTATTCTAAGTCGTTTGATGTATTATTATGTTAAGTTGCAGGTGTTGAAGTTGATTCATTATTTGATTGTTTAATTTGCTTCATAAGAAAATAAGAATTTTTTTTCTTAGTCTTTATAATATTGCGACATAATGCTTGTTATTGTTTTGATTGAATTTATTGTTTGACACCACTTATTTCATAATTATATATGTATGATATTAAATAAAGAATACAATCAAAGTGTATCATAACGTACTTAACTGGCGCACGTCAACATTTTAGTCTTTTTTTTAACTGGAAAAAGATGATATATCCATCGCAATATATGAACTTGTTCCATCACATAAAGTCATTTGAGGGACATGTTTGTCGTAACGTCCATCCGCAGTCCCGTAATATTCCGAAAATCATTGTAACAAATTTTTTGATTATAAATGCAATTATTACTAAAGTCTAAATTATAATTCTTCATTATTGTAAAATATGCATGTGTGTAGAATGTATATAAATACATATATTATTTGAGTAAGTTTAATAAATGAGAAAGTAACTAGAAAATATAACCTTTTAAAAATTAAATAACAATACCAAGTATAATACAAGTATACATACATGTATAAATCCCGTGTGTGCGTCATCTATGTATATACATGTAACGCCCCCAAATCCAGGTCCCTCAAACCTCGGGTTTGGTGCGTCACGGTACTACACATCCATGAATTATAACTAATTATATTTATCTTAGCGACAATAAGTAATTATAATTATTACAATATATCCTTACATTTCCTCAGGCAATTAACCTTGGATAAATACAAACAATATGTTTGATTCAAACTTACAACTTTACTCTTATTCCAGAATCGCAATCTTTATACATTACTTTACAACCCAAGATCATATACATAATGATCTATTTTATTATATTAATGATTTGTACCAATCTGCCACTCATATACATAAATGGTCAGCACATTATGATGGTACATATCCGCTTTAAATGTTATTTTAGCATTTCATTATAGCCTATACCATTTGGTAACAATGTTTACCCCAAAAAGGATTTATCAGGATAATTGTTAATTTGCGATATTCAACAAGTACTTCCTGCTCCTTGGTCTTTATCGAAAATTCAGATGTCTCGCACATAGCTGAAAACATTTATTTAAACAAGAGTGAGCACAACGGCTCAACAAGTTTAACAGTTAACACGTAACACATAATTTTGGTTCAAACGGGCTTTACAATTCTCCTGATGTGCATTTTATAGATGCATCATGCTTCTCATGCATTACATTTCATGCTTCATGTATTCCATGCATTTCATGCTTCATGTCAAAAAGTGCATATAAAACAGTTAATCATATATCAACAATTGAATAACCACAGTTTATAGCTTAATACTATTCAAAGTCACACCAAGACGTTTCACACATAGGAGCAAGTTCTGAAAAACTTGCCTGTACTGGCGTTTTACCCTTACGCTAACCTGTCGCGCTCCTTTGCATGACCTACACGGTATGTGAGATTGATAATAAAATCAATTAATACTTAAATGCTCACATGGTTAACCACCATAAGAACCTTCAAGCTTTCAAGTACATGTGTTATCACAACATGTACTTGCTATATAATCTATTCTCATGGCAGTGTGCATGCTTGCATAACCAGTAATCCCTTAGCACAAACAGTCCCCATTTAGGAATCTTAGGCATGAATTTTACATGGAAAAAGTATATGAAATTCCTAGTTCCTTAAGTTTAATATCCTATTTTATTTTGTCCTTTCAAAAGTCAGTCTTTCATGTTTTTGATCCTTAGAGGCACAAAACTTATAGTTTTTTTTGTTAGTTAACTTCTTTGCTAAACACCAATACAAATAAGCAAGTTCTCATGTAGGTAAACTTTTTAGCAAACTCTTCATTTAAACTTCAGTTTACTAAATAGAACTATGATACTTGACAGTCCATTAATCATGACATCCTTACTTGAGATTTTATAAGAAATAAAGCATAGATATCGAGTTGAATCATAGCCCATCTCACAATTAGCATATATGCATCAAAGTAGATATGTATTGTAGTTAAAACACATGAACATGTTTTTGATCTTGACTGCACACTTAGCACATCCCTTAGCATAAACAGCCCTCTTTCTAACATTTTGACAAACAGTTGGTAAGCAGTGGAGATACTTACATATAGTACATACATTTCAGCCATTTTGTTCCAGCCTTATGGTATTAAAATAGCAACAAAAATACAAACCACAGTCATAATGCTATTCTTATAGCAGTCACTTTATTAAGCAATCCATATAGCAGTCCACAATGCAATAATTCTATGTAACACCCCTTTCAAGTCACCCAGCCATAAATTAGTTTATGCTAACATCAAAATGGAATGGAAAAAGAATGGAATAGGTTCGAATTAGTATACCTTGCTGGGCTGTTAGAGTATGATGGTTGTTTTGTTTCTTATTTTCCCCCCCTTTCTAGCCGAGCCCTTTCTCTCTCTCTATTTTGCTACTGATTTTAGAGTTCAACAATTTGGTGTAGCTAAAAATACATTTTTGATGCAAGGTTATTGATTATATGGCTGAGTTTTCTTCTTGAAATCATCCTACTTGGCCCCTTAGCTGCATTCCATCATTACCTCTATCCAGCCCCTACAGGGTCACTGCTACACCTCCCTTAGAGCAGTCTACCCGATGGCCTCTATGAGGCTCATTTGTTACATCTCCTATCAGCCTACTTAACCCTTAAGAAGCTTGTCAAGTCACAACCATGCTATATGAGCTTAGCCCCCAACTGGTTGCTAACTAACTGTTAATTGAACTAACTAACTGGCTTCTTTTTAATTACAACAGAGCTCAGCTCTTTTCTCTTTATGTGGGCTCCCTGTTGGGCTTAGAAAAGGGCAGGCATGTGTTTTAATTTTGGGCCAAAACATCCCTCTAATATAATAATAATCCATAACACTAAAAGTAATGGAAAAAGGCTTGCAAGCATACTTGGTAAAATTAATTATGGCTCAATAATTAAATGTGGACCTTTATTAATATACATAATAATATTCATGAATTTTATCACATATAATTGAGCTAGCAAAATGGTTAGCACATACCTTATTAAAAATGATGGTTCCATGTAATTTAAATAACTCATGGTAGTACACACCATTTTCCTTATTTGTCACTTAATAACACTTTTGAATGAAATTAATTATATTATAATATAGTACTGAAAATCAAGCAACCAAGAGGTATACTAGATTGTTATTTGTCAGTTTATGGAAACTAACGTACTCTTCTCTTTACCTCTCTTGTACTTGGAGTAGATTTAATAAGTTGAGTAGTGAACATATGGGAAAAAAACTAAATAAATATATGAATGGTTAGTCTGATGATTTGTTGGGTTCTAATTTGAGAAATTGATGGTTGGGAATATTTGTGATTGTTATAATTGATTTCTATGAAATCTGGGCTGACTATGTTTCAAATATCTATGAATGTGGAGTTTCTAAGTTTTGCACACAAGCCATTTGATAAATTTCCCAAATGAATATATTTTCCAAAATTTTGGAAACTAAGAGAAATTAATCGATTTATATATTAGATGGTAATGTGGGATAGGTATAGAAACATGTTCTTATATTATGAAACTGTGTTATACCAGTCATAAAGCATGTTAGGAAGTTTTGATATTGATTTGGGAAAAAAACTCAGAAAACAGAGCTGGAAGGAATTCAATTCTGCAAAGCAGCGCCGCTACCAAGCTTAATTGGGGCGCTGCAGCGCCGCTGCTGCAGAACCTCAGAGTTAGTTTATTTGTTTTAAAGAAAACCTTAATGCCAATATGTACTCATCCTTCCTGACTTAATATACTAAACCTGACTTAATATACTAAACCTGAGGAGGTTCAAGCTAACCTATTCATTTAATGTTTAAATCTATTCAAATGTTGCTTATATTAAGCAACTAGGATTAACAAAATGAGCTAGAACGCTAGGCGTATATGCGGGCATATAGCCTAAGCGATTCGCATAGATTGAAATAAGCTCATGGCATACAAGCACTATAATGCCATGACTAATGACAAATCATGTTTTAAGAAGCAAGAATAGTAAAAGTTTTCTAAGAAGTTTTCTAAAAATGTTTGATTTCACAATTCAAGCTAATATATAAAAGCATGTGATGCAATGGTTTGAATGAACGACTTTACATGGTTACTTGGCTTATGTGACCAAGTGTGTGCAACTATTTGGTATAGGAATACATCAAATAAATAAGCTAATGTGTGCCTATACATGAATATAAATGTGTAGGATTCGCAAAGCAAAGTTAAGCTAGAATTGTAATCGTTACCTACTAGCAAGGCAAGTATCTGAACTTTATTCTTTTTATTGAGCAAGTATCCTAACCCTTGCATTTACTTTATGCAATGGATCTTTGAATAAGGAAATATCTTGAACTTATCCTGAACTTGATTACTATTCTTGATAACGAAATGCATAAGTTGTTTGAAAGCAGTCTAAGCCAAATACTCGGCTAGATACAAAATTAAAATATTTCATTGCTTTTATTTCTAGTCTTGAAATATTATTGCTGAATAGATAGAGTTGTCCAATCAAATTGCTTTGATAAGGACTCTAGACTGAGAATGAACATCCCAGAATTGAGAAAGTTTTTTTTATATAGCACCAAATGGTGGCTAAAAGAATGAATGTATATCGGCGCCGAATGGCGGCCACACAGATAGTATTGATCAATACAGGGCATAACGGGCTGATCACCCATCGTGCCCGTAAGTTAGAACGGTTTACAGATGAAGTTCTGTTGAAACCTTTTCAAAAAATAAAAAGAAAGTTCATGGTCTTGTGACCTCTCAGCTTTGAAAGTCAATATGTTGTTTCAAATATGATATCTAAGAATGTTTCAATTGCTTTACAGTTCTTATTCACTGTCAAATCATATATCAAGGAAAGCATTTATTTCTTGTGTATAATGTTTATTAATTGTTATTACTTGCTGAACAATTGAATGCTCATTCTTGCTTTGAATATAAATACTTTCAGCTAAGAACGAACGAGCGGAAGGGTCCGAAAAGGACAAGGGCAAGAGCAAGCTCAATGAGTAGTTGATGACTAGTTATATGTAATAGATAGACTTTTGTGTTATAAATACATTATCTATCATGTAATGAAGCTTCTAAAGGTCTTCGTACCTGGGAATTGAGAACTCTGATGTAATAAATATGGTTATTCTATAAATAAGCAGTTTGAATGAATGTTATTATGTAGCACCAAGTACGTGTTTGAAGTACCCGAATTTGGGGGCGTCACATACCCAGTTTCCTAGAATAATAGAAATCTCAACAATTGTTCAATAATTGAAAAGCAGTATGAATAACTAGGAATTAGAAAGATTCTTTTTGATATTATGCTGAGGAGTCGTAGAGACTTGAACCTTGTCCTAGGTTAACAAGTATTGCTTCTGTAACCTTTAACAGTCGTAAGACTATAGACAAATCTCATCGTACGCCAGGTGATCAGCTTTTTATACTCTACGTCGTATACAATGTATTAACGCATTAAAGTAGTTCGAAACTATAGTCTCCGATAACATGTCCCCTATTACAAGGTTGGTTCACCTCAGACTTAATACAAGATTTCGTATCAAAACAATTTGGCTTGGCATAAATTCTCAAAGAACACTTGAATCTCATAAACATCTTTCAACAATTGTCTAGCTGAATCAAATAACTTAGACTTATATCAACAATTCAGACATCAATTGAAATATTTTAGCCAACTCAACTGACATACTTTTGTTTAAGTATTTCAAAATACTGAAAATCATTTTATGACTTTGTCATACTACAACATACCATAATGGGTTGACGATCCTATGATCATATCCACACTAGGTTATACTGCATTGATAACTCCATCATTTATCATTTCTACACCATGTTCAATGATGCAGATGATCGTATAAAATACATTTTGATAATCTTAAATCATTTTTGTCTAGCCGAAGTAATTAGCATAAACATATGAATAATATGACTTTTAAAACTTATTGGTTCAATACTTTGGTCCAATATTTTTCGAAAAGACAAAAGTGTAAGTATCAACACGATGTCAATAAAGTTCAAAATTTAGCATAACTAGAAAATTGGGAATATCTGTTTCTCCTTCATCAACTTCAACTTTCTCCACTGCTCCACTATCTAATAGTTCTATCTATTTCTAATACCATTAATGCTTACTACACTGAAAATTCTTAACTCTTCAATCTATATCCTTTCTATACCCCAGTATAGTTCATTAAACTTTCCACACGTTATGAGTTCAGGAACTTGCCACAATAATATGAGTTTAGGAACTTGTCCTAACAATACGTAGTCCAAGAACAAATCAGGGACTGTCCATACGCTTAGGGGCTCAAAACATACCATATGATTATGAGTCACAAACTTATCATAAGCATGAGTTTCAAGAAATCGCATCTAATCTTAATATTTTCTAACTATCAAATATATACATAAGAAAAGAACCACCTTCTCACCATATGTATATCGATAGCGTGACACCAATATTTCAATGATTATCAATGTGATAAACTAAGTGGTCGTTAAACCAAGCACAAAACCCTTGCCCATACAAAGGTTTGTACAACTCAGCTATCACATGAGTCCTCAATTGAAATCCTAGAAAATTTCTAGTTTTCTCTTTGCTCAATATGAATTTTCTTTGATCCCTATCTCATCATCTACAACTCTTTCTGAGTTTTCCTCGTATTATCTCATAGCACCTTCTATTTATAGCATTAGGCTATAACTTTTCAATCATTCAACTGATCATTTGTTATTCCATAATTCAATTCGATCACGTCGTGATCTTATTTTACAATCGTCTTATATTACGATCTTCATTTCTCCACGATCGTTTCTCCCTACGATATTCTTTACTCTTCTCTATTTAATCATATTATATTATGATTTTCTTTATGCTTTTCGTCTTATAGACCTTGTCTATTCATCATTACTCGTCATCTTTATTATTAGAGTCGGGTAACTCTGTATTCTTATCTTTTATAACTCTTCGAGATTCTTCTTTGAATCACCTTGTATATATTTTAATTTCTTTCTTTATGAATCTTCTAAATTTATATCTTACTGTTCAAACTCTATCTGAGTTTACTCTTTATCATCTCCCTCTTTTTGCTCTAAGGTTATAGCCTAAGGTATCCTTACCTAAGGTTTATAACCTACAACTTTGATACCAACTGTAACGCCCCCAAAATCAGGACTATTTTTCACTCCAGATCTTGTGCGTTAACATATAGCTTCATTCTAATTTTCGTTAATAATCAATATTATAATTTATAAAAATGCAGATAAATTTAAAACTTTTATAATTTTCATTCATATCCTGAATTTTCATCACAATCCAACTTTATTTTTACTGTACCTAACAGTCAATAACAAAATAGATCTTAAAACCTAGCTATTTCAATTTTTCTCAGTTCCAGAATTCGCAACCTTTAACATCTGTACTCATGTTCAGGATTGTATATATATACAAAGGTCCATTTTGAAATGTTATATGTGAATATAAAGTTCAATTTCTATCTTTAATCATTCTCTGGATATTCGCAACGTAATCCAACATCTATATATACACTAACCATCACCTTTTATACACTATTGTCATTACGTTAATCTATTTTACAAAGTAATGGTAAAGTTGCATCTCATATTCAACACGAATACTTTTATTTAACATCCATTTATTGGACATCTTAAAGTTTGTAAACTACATTACCACACGTAGCATTAGCTTGTACAAACTAAACTTAACAAAGCAGTACACATTTACAAATCATGACGAATTTCAAATCTTCGCTGCTGTAATCCTCTGACAATTCATCTTTCATCTGCAAATTTTAATGTTTGCAAGGTTAAGCATGATGGTCCAACAAGTCTAACAGTTTTCATGCATCACGTTTCAAACATACTACGTATTTCAATCATTAATTATGTTCCTCATGCTATGCATTTATTACATGCATCATAAATCTTATGCAATGTGACTACATATACTTCATATATCTCATGATATGCATTTTTATATGCGTGCTTCCAATTCCATCATATTATATTTAGATCATACCTCATATGTCATCAAACTTAACATTTCTCACATATCTCAAACCACATATCACAGATAAATTGAGTTTCCATAACTCAATTAACTTTAGTCATAATTTGACTAAAACAATCCATAAAGCGTTGTAATTTAAACATGTATTTCAACATACTCATAAAGATTTTATCATAATACGATAACAGTTACACATAATGAATATCAAGTTCACATAATACCAACAAAACCGGAAAACTTGCATTTGTTTGCGTAATTTGTTATACATCCATCGAACATCCTTCTCATAGCCTCGTTCGTCGGTTTACCTTGTCCAATTTCCAGTCATCTTCATATAATCTATACATAATGCATTGGTTATATCATGCTTCATAATTTCATTTGAGACTTAATGCATTACTAAATTGATTCATAAATCTTTAACTTGTATTATGTCATAATCGAAATACCAATTTCATATTTTCATAATCCTAAGTTCTTAGGATTTTATCATGCTTTAGATTAGTTAACTAATCGTTAATCCACTTCCATATATATTAATTATATATAATATTTTAATTTTTATAGATTTTTAATATTCCATTTCCATTGCATCACAAATTGGGCCAAAACAGTTCCTTAAAGCCATGCCAAGCACTGCAGTGCAGCGCAGCCGGCAGCGTGTGCGCACGCGGCTGCTACTGCTTGCAACTGTTGCTGCCCCGCTGTTGCCAACTGCCTAACCAGCCTACTTTGCGAATTTATAACTCAATATTTACACATCTGATTGGGACCAACTTCTGATATGTTATAAAGGGTATAGTATACTATTTTATAAAAATAAAACCCAACCAAAACAGACATCTTAGACAGGTTTTACAAGAGCTTGAAATTGCCCTGTTGAAACAGATTTTCGACTGAGCCTAACTTGATTATTAGTCACCAAACAAGTTTTAAACCCAGTTTAATTCATCCAAACCACTTGAATTACTTCATGTAACATATCTAAAGACTTTCTTGTTCACCAACTTGCCCAAATCCCCGTATTTATCCTTGACAACCTCTAAGAGGCATATTATCAAACATACTAAGTGCATCATTTTTAAAAAAACAGAGTTCATGCATGTTGGTCTAAGGTTTAGCCATGTATTCTATCCTTATTACTTCACACAACAACTACAATACATCCTCCATACCAATTTACAACCAAACATAACAGTTATATCAACATTTACACATATTTTCACTTAATTTTGCATTAACATAATGAAAATACATGGGTTACCTCTTTGATTGCTATTCTAATTTGAATTCCTTGTTGCAATCCTCCTGTTGATAGCCCTTGATGCCAGTCTTCTTCAATTTCAGTTTATTAATTTTATTTTCTTGATGAATTCAATGATTATAATTGAACCCAAGAGAATTTTGACAAAGGTTTGGGAGTATATCCTTTCGGCAATTGAGAGAGAAAGGAAGAAGGTTTGGGACGGATGGAATGGTAGAGAAGACTGAGAATGTATAAAGTCTATTGCATCTTAACTTCATATCTTATCAGTTAGTAGTTGGCTTAGTGTCACTTAAGGCTTTATTAATTTAACAGCTCAAGCTTACTTTGGCTGAGTGCATGATTTAACACACTAACCTTATGCCGCCTCCTGCTTCCCTTACTAACTCAGGGTTTCCAGCATTACTTATGTAATTATTATCAAAATGTACATCACACTAAACATAATACATGTTATCTTATATGAACTAACATATACATTACTATTACATACCATATATATATATGTACTTTATACATTCCAATATTTTCATGTACATTAATTTATGTATTATTATTACATATATCTCAATTAAAATGAATTAATTATTTAAAATGTATAAATCATTTCACTAGTTATGGAGTTAAATTCATAATTTTAAAATAAACTCTCATATATGCTTTCTTCCATAAATTGTTTTTAAACAATTTACTTAATATATATACACAATATATATATATATATATATATATATATTCATTAATCAAATAACTAATTTGATTTATATTTTCTTGGCATATTTATATATATTGCCATTATACAATATAAAATACCACTCACTTTCTCGTATAATTAATTAATTACTTATTTAATTATTACATTAACTATTAAGTTATTTTATAAACTTAATATTTCACTTACATTTTATATTAAATGATTAACTATTATAAGTTAATCTCTTTCTTATTGAACTTCCATTTCTCACTCTAAAATAATCTCATAGCAGTAATAATGCCACATATCATATGTATATAGTTATATTTAACTATAATTTATTCATAAAACATATCTTGTAATAAAAGTTTATTTTATTCACAAATATGGATAGTACATTATTCTCGATATATACACACATTAAATTCACCTCATAATTCGCGAAGCCTCCCAAGATATTTTAGATGAGAGAGTACTTAATTATTCAAACTTGCCTATAAATATCAAACCCTCTTCTTTTTCTTCACTTTTTACTAACAAAACAAAAGCCACAAAGGAGAAAAGAGAGAGAGAGTGTTCGGACCAGGGAAGGAGAGAAAAAAGTGAAAAAATCATCAACTAAGAAGGAGAAACAAGAAGATCCAAGCAGGGGGAAGTAATCACATACAACTAGGTATAAACCGTAACATTTTAAAAGTTTAAAAATCTTTTTTTGATGAAAATAATTAAGCTTTATATATACTTGAGTTCATGTTGAACATATATATATATATATATATATATATATATATATATATATTGTAATACCATGGATATCTGCCGCCAGAAGCTTTAATTAGTTTTGTTTTCGTCCAAAGTTTAAAAAACTAATTCACTTTGTGTTTATATTTTTTTTGATGAATATGAGGTAATCCACACACGAAAAACGTTGGAAAAATTAATTTGTGCCCTTTGAAACACAAGATTATGGTTCTTATGAATTTGTGTTTCAACAAAATCCTTTTGTAAGTCAAAATGTCAGTTATTAGGGGAATTAATACATCTTGTATGTGATATCAAACAAACTGATTCATGAGTTTCTTTTTTCTCATTAAACAAGCAGAAAAATTATATATAAAAAGAATTGTGGCAGAAAAATTATATATAAAAAGAATTGTGACTGATTACTAGCTAGGCTCCAAATTAATTCAGTGAGTTATATATTGGTTCCATCGACCAAGTCATAAATAGTGAAGAAAAAAAAATACAAATTTTAATAGAAAATGTAGCACTCTAGTCCCACATCGTAACATGTGGCATACTTGGATGTGTATATAAGAACTCAAGTACTATTATTAATAAGTCATGACATTTTAGATGAGTCTGTGGAAAATGTATTTAGCCTTATTACGCTATGATTAGAAACATAGAAAATAAAACTAAACTCTTTTACATAAAAGTGTATTTGTACATATTCTACATGTACCATATTCTTTTGAATAATAAAATAAAATAAAATTTTATATGAAGAAAAATTCAAAGTTTGTTAATAAATATTTTTCTTACGAATCATATTTACAGGGGGCAGACTCCGATGAAAATGAAAGAGATAACTAAAAAATGCTTTGGGTATTAAAATTTACGAGTTTGTGTTTGAAAAACATCAATTTTATATATTAAAAAGACAGTATAATACTGAAATTATGGTTGTTGTATATGAGAGAAATAGTATGCATTTTTTGAATGAATTTAATTATTATATCTTAGACGAAAAGTAGTACAATCCATCAAACAGACAGATGCACGATTCTTTTATCCCATGAAAGAAACAAAAACATACCAAAAAGTGCAAATGATCACAAGGCTTTTACACCGTTCCAAAGCCACTTGGTGCACGAAAAATTAAACGATTCATATATTATTGGTTGATTGACCATTCCAAAAAAAAACAAAAACAAAAACTTAGTAGAAAACAAGTATATGAGAACCCCCCCTCCAAGATTGTGGATCACTTAAAAAAATATGTCATTATTGTACTCGGATAGCATGAGACCCCATTAACCATATCATTTGCCGGCTGGTGCCGAAAGAACCAAGTTTGACAATGGATATATACATATATATATACATATATATATATATATACATATATATCTAAGTTTTCACAAGGAATTGGTAGTTTTACAAGCTCAATATTATCTTGACTATTTAAACAATGAGCACTAGACTCTTTCAACACATTAGTTATAAGACGGCATACGCTTTCACCGCCTCAGTCTTCCTTTCTATAAAAGGATCCCAAATGGAAAACATTTTCACAACTCAAATTAATAAAGCTACTCAATACTTTCTCGTCTCTTGTTATTGTTTGATATAAAAGTTTCTTCAATGGCCTCTAAATTTCTTTTACTAGGACTCCTAAGTGCGATAACTTGTTATGTTGCTTTGGCATCTGATCATGCTCCTCTTCAAGACTTCTGTGTTGCTGACAAAAACAATCCAGGTACTTAGATGTTAACAAAAAATTTCTTTTTGATATTTTTGAGCTTCTCTTTTTAATTATTTACCCTAATTACAAACGGGGTTTTATTTTAATATAACTAATGCAATTTTATTCATCATGCAGTGCTAGTGAATGGTTTAGTTTGCAAGGACCCCAAGCTTGTTCAAAATAACGACTTTTTCTTCAGTGGATTGCACATTGCAGGCAACACTTCGAATGCAGCTGGATCACGAGTAACTCCAGTTAACGTAGCTCAGATACCAGGACTCAACACCCTTGGCATTTCCCTTGTCCGTATTGACTATGCGCCATGGGGTATTAATGCTCCCCACACACATCCCCGTGCTACTGAAATTTTAACCGTCCTTGAAGGTACCCTCCGGGTGGGTTTTGTCACCTCTAATCCAGATAATCGTCACTTTACGAAAGTCCTTAACAAGGGTGATGTGTTTGTGTTCCCGGAAGGTCTTGTGCACTACCAGCAAAATGTTGGTTATGGTAATGCAGTTGCCATGGCAGGACTTAACAGCCAAAACCCTGGGGTTATCAGCATTGCCAATGCTGTATTCGGGTCGACGCCTGATATATCTAGTGACATTCTTGCCAAGGCTTTCCAAGTGGATCGAAAGATAATCAATCAAATCCAGTCGCGATTCTAAATCTACAATTATACCATTTGTGGAGCACAAGCACAATATTATCAAGAATGATAGCTTATTCAAAGTCGTTTGATGTATTATTATGTTAAGTTGCAGGCGTTGAAGTTGATTCATTATTTGATTGTTTAATTTGCTTCATAAGAAAATAAGAAATTTTATTTCTTAGTCTTTATAATATTGCCACATAATGCTTGTTATTTTTGTGATTGAATTTATCGTTTTACACCACTTATTTCATAATTATATGTGTATTATCTTTAATCTGGAATCAGGATATTAAATAAAGAATACAATCAAAATGTATCATAACGTACTTAAATGTCACACGTCAACATTCTAGCCCTTTTTTTAACTGCAAAAGGAAGATATATCCATCGCAATATATGAACTTGTTCCATCACATAAAGTCATTTGTGAGGAACATGTTTGTCGTAACATCCATAAGTAATCCGTCGCAAAAAATGCCATTGTGATGACTCATTTGTAGCTCAAGTGTTCTATTCAAAAAATTGAACCAACTAATTTACGACAAATTAGTCCCGCTAAGGATGTTTTCTTATTAAAAAACTTGTTTTAGAAATCTAGAATATCCCTATATTTGTCATATTAAACTTGTTTCTTAGTAAAAATAATAATATTATTATATTAAAATCTATATATAAAACATTTAAAACGGATCATATATGGAGGGTTCAATTGTAAGGGTCGTACTTATACAGGTCAATAATATCCAATCGGGTGGATTTATGCTCAATTGTAAAATGAGTTATATTTGAAGGGATGAAAATGTTATTATCCCAAAAATTTACTTCTCAAGATCCGTTCGGCAATGACTTATTTTAAAATAACTTAAAGTTAATATTTAAGTTGACATATAAGTCATTTTAAGCTGTGACTTATAAGTAAAAAGCATTAAGCACCAATTTGACTTATAAGTCAGAAATTAAGTTCAAACAAGTTGCGAAGGTGTTCGGCTGATAATGACTTATAAGTTAAAATAAAATATAAAAATTATTAAAAATAACATTAATAAAAAGATACACTGATTTAATATCATATAATAGCAATCACCATTTTTTCATTAAATAAAACACTAAACAAATTTTCTAAACATATCAGCTACAATCTTATTCCAAGTTACAGATTCTTAAGGCAATATTATCTCTCATTGCTAAACATAATTATTAGGGTATCATGGTAATTTATGCACCCAAACTTTCAAGGCATATTAAAATTGGACCACATTCTACTTACGATATAATTTTAAATTGTCTAAGTATTTGTATATTCTATTTTAAAATATATTTGTTATTGTAGAAAGTATAAATGGCATTTTGGCATGTCTTAGTTATATCCATGCCAACAGCGTACAAAATTGTCTAATGAAGAAAGAGAAAGGAGTTATGCATAAATAATTTTTATTGCCTATGTGGGTACTTTATACGGCCCCTAGATTATATTAGTTGGAAGTATCCATTGAAACCGAGGCAAAGTAATCAATATACACAAAAGGGCAAGAAATTAGATTTATTAGGTTGGATTTTAGAAGGATAAAGTTGTTGGTTAGAAAAATAGAAGAGGGCAAAATTGTTATTATATTTGGTCGAACCTACTTATTAAAAATAACTTATAAGTCATTTTTAAATAAGTTAGATTTTATTACTTATCAAAAATAACTTATAAGTCAAAAAATAAGTTGTTCCTAAACACCTCAACAGTAAAAAACAACTTATAAGTTGGTTGTCCAATTTATAAGTTGTTTCCGAACACTCCCTCAGTGCCAAATATCAAAATTAAATGATAGTTAATTGATAAACGCGCTGCAAAATTTTACAATTTAGCTCCACTGTAAAACAGAACTTGTTCAATTTTAACCTTGTAGTACCAGATTGCAAACAATAAAAATATAAGCCCAATCATCAACTCTCATTCCCAAATCCATAGCCTACCAACACTCAACTTGGAACAAAATATAGACCAATAAACATCATGTAACAAGAAGGGGACAATGGAAAGGACATAATACATTTGGTCAACTTAATTGAACCAAATAAATTATGGAGTCTTGATTTTATATCTTATCCCCAATGAGCCTTAATCTTGTTTTCATTTATAATATAGAAGACTGACCCTAATGTGTCACTTTCAATTTTTGATAAAAATGAGGTCTTCCATCATTGACTTATGCCACTGCAAGAATCCATATGACATTCCCAAAAAAAGATAACCTTTCAGTGATCAAACACAAATGTCTTTCTTGCTATATAAATCCTTGAGGCCATGAGCAACTCCCCATCTCTCACAATCAACTTTTCATTCCAATACTTATCTTTTTATCAGCTTCCCTGTTTTTGAGAGAATATGAGGAGCCAAGAAAACAAGCAAAGCAAGTTAAGGCAATACATCGGTGCCCCGAAAAAATTCCTGAGGAAGGCTAGAGATTTTTATGTCGAAAGCATGGTGAATATTGATGGAAGGGTTGGTTATAGCGCCCCGCCGATGGCCTTGCTGCCTACGAATTTTGTTCTTAGACCACAGAAAATGGCTGGTGAGATTGAAGATTTTCAGAAGGTTGGGCAATCAGTGTCAATGAGGAACATTGGTAGCAAAAAAGTGGGGTTGGATAAGAGTGTTGGGGTGAGGAGTTATAGTGTTATGGGGTTAGGAAGGATCGGAACAATTGAGGAGGACAAGTCTTATGAATTTGATGAAAAAGTTAGTAGTGTGAAGAATGATTTCTTGTTTCCAAGAAGTAGAAGTTATGCCATTCCTAAGAGGAATTCTGGGTTTCATTAAGAAGTTTCTTACAGCTTAAAATTTGAGAGGAAAATCCTATCAGGAGGGAAAGATTGCACTAGTTATTTTAAATGTTCATTCTTTTTTGTTCATTATATTAACTA
This sequence comes from Aralia elata, assembly GCA_034770075.1. Taxonomy (NCBI): domain Eukaryota; kingdom Viridiplantae; phylum Streptophyta; class Magnoliopsida; order Apiales; family Araliaceae; genus Aralia; species Aralia elata. Next base: position 85,992,415 of record CM068384.1, read on the forward strand.
ATGTTCTATGTTTGAAGTTAACTGAATCAAATACCAGTAGTTGTGTTAATGGAATATATATTGAATGGCATGAAAAAAAAAAAAAAACTCTCATTGCTATGACGAAGTGTCCTCATCACCAATTTTTCTTTCCTTCTCTTTGCCTTTTTTGAGCAAAAGCGATTAAAGAAACCAAGTGTATATAGTCTCAATGCATAAACAATATTATAACTTGTTAACAACAGTCATGATGGAAAAGCTAAAAGAAATTTCAAGTTTTGTGTCAGACCATGGCAGTGTGCTTTAGGGGCTATGTACTATCTCCTGGAACTCACACGCGGCCTTGGCACTTCTCACTCCAATCCAGCTCCTTGCAAAGGCTTGACTTAACTGATAGCTTAGAGATGAAAGGAAAACAACGACCAAAAAACAAGAGATGAAAGGGAAACAAAATTATCAAATGTGACTAGGAACATTTATATGCCAGAGAACAACAACGCAGCGGAAAAAAAATGACAGAGTGAATTAAAGTCGGATCAAGTTTCACCAATAAAAATATATTAATCTTCTAAATTGAATATAGGAGCATAAATATATAGTGGAAAGATAGATAGGAGAAGAACCTAAATGCTTAAGTTGATGAAGTTCCATTACGGATGCTTCTACCATCGATGTAAACTTCAGGAACGTGCTATCTTGGGCCAATCCTCTCCCGATTCTATTAGACATCTTCTAGTTAGGTTGGAGCTGTCATGTATATTCAGAAAATGTAGCGCGGTGAGATGTTGCAACCCTTCTGGTAGAGACATCAATTTGGGACAATCTACAATGTCAAGTCTTTGAAGTGATGTGAGATTTAGGAGGGATGGTGATAGTGTCCTCAAATTTGGACATCTTTCAATTATCATGCAACTTAGAGTGGCAGCAGCATGCTCAATTCCCTTTGGCAAAGTTTCTAATCCTGGAAGATCAGCAAAGGCTACATAATTGAGGCTCCTCGGCCCTTGCAAATCATCTTATGAGAACAACGTGAGATATCCGAGGGACTCTGAAATTGTCAAAATATTGGGACAATCATCGATTACTAAGTGGCATAGAGTGGGCGCAGCAGCGTCGTGAATGCCCTTGGGCAAACTCATTAAGCTTGGGAGGCGACTCAAAGTTAGTATCTTGAGCCTAGTAAGCCCTGGAAAATCATTTTCCGAGAAATTGAGATCTTCACAATCTTGAACTTGCAATTTTTCAAGCGCAGTGAGGCATCTCATGCCAAAAGGCAAAGAACAAGCTTTGGGCATCCATATAACCCCATGTTTCGGAGGCTAGTGAGATGCCATATTCCTTCAGAGATAGATGTCAATTCAGGGCTTAATGAAATTGATAGTGTCCGGAGTGAAGTCAGCTTGCCAATCAATTTATCTGGTATAATACACCACAGTTTTGATGATAAGGCAAGAAACCTCAGATTCATTAGATTTTCAAAGTCTTTAGGAAACACTCCAAGGACTGGCAAAAGAGCTCCAAATATTGCAAGTTCAGTAGCCTGCAGATAGATTTAGAAAGGGCTTTCATTCCGTAGTTCTTTCCCGGGCAAAGATACCTCAAATGCACCAACTTCCCTATTGAACTTAATTGGGACCTCAAACCTAACATTTTTCAGATCCAACACGCGCAAATATCTAAAATGTGAGGCTAGTGATTCAGTCAATTCAAATGTAACCCATTTATCCATCCGCAGGGTAAAGGTTCGTAACCTCTTTAGTTTGAGTAAAAATCCTTTAATTTCGCTGAATGAACTATAATTAACTGATACGTGCAGATCAACTAGTTCTCTCACATGAATAAGTTTGGTATTAGAGGTCAAAGTTAATGTGACGCCCCCAAATCCGGGTTTCATAACCTTGGCATTTGGTGCTTACGATCCAACATCTTCATACACATTCTATAACTAAGCGGAATAAATAAACATAAATTGTTTATTACATAAGGTTCTACATCAAATCCCAAGGGTCTGATAACCTTTATTTATTACATACCTTAATAACCACAAAAAGTTTACGTAAATAATTTACATAGGATAACTACATAATTAAACATCCATTATCTATTCTTGCACTTTTCCTTTCCCTTTGTCCTTATTGGATGTCTCTGGCTTAACTGAAATAAACGTCATGATATAGCAAGGGTGAGCAACTAATTCGCTCAGCAAGTTTAAATACAAGAAAGATATATCATGATTAGATAGAATTATCTTTTGAACTTTCAACAATATATAATGATTGTGAAGAAACGAAAGTCAAGTTTCAATAAATGAAAGATTTAAAATAATGCTGAGTGGCCAGCAATGACCATGAACATATGCGAAGGTTTATCAGCAGTTACACTGGACCTTTTAAAAGTTTTGGTAATCAAGGGAATCAGCCTTTCATACCCGGTGAATATGCATACCACTTAAAGTCGGGCAATTATTCGTTTGTATTTGATATATTGCCTTAAAAAATGTTCTTTTTCTCAGTCGAAGAGTCCGTACCAACAATTAGTTTGGAACAACTTTTAGAAACGTATTTTAACAAATTTAAATCATGTTCGGTCTAGCTGAAACAATTAGCTAAGACCTAGTTCATAAACAGTTCATAAAATAATAGAACTCAAATTATTTCACAGTTCGATCAAATAATAGAACAGGAAATCAATTGCACTAAGTGCGAATAACAATAATCATTATGGATGTGGAATGATCAACAATAATTATCCACTAACATTCTTTTAAAAATAATAACTCAAGTTTGAGTTAGAAAACTTGTCTCGATTGCGGTTTACTGCTACGTAATTTAAGTTAACTTCTTAAAGAAAGACCTATAATTGATAAGATTGATCTTTCAATTAGCATAACATATATTGACTTATAATACTACTACCTTTGTATTAAATTATCTAACATTTAGTCACATAATTAAACATTAGATATCACATCAAATCCTTAGTAATATTATCATCCCTTGATAATATTGCTATCATAAAATCATCATCTTAAACTCTCATCTAATATTATTAATCTTTTAATAATATTTTAATTCATTATTAATATTATTAATCACTTAATAATATTTTAATCTCTTATTAATATCATTTAATAATATTTTAATTACTTACTAATATTATTAATCATTTAATAGTATTTTAACCATTTATTAATATTATTAATCATGTAATAATATTTTATTTAATCTCAAATATTATTAATCATTTAATAATATTTTATTCATTTACTAATATTATTAATCATTTAATAATATTTTAATCATTTATAAACAATTTAATTTAATTGTTTATCTCTTACTATTTAATTTATCTAACACACAAATCACGTCATCCTTATAACATTAAAAATAAAAACCATAATATCCTTATAAAGTCTTTATTAATCATATATTGATCATTAATAAACAAAATCATATTTACAAGTTTTACAACTTGATTTAACTTAATTTATCTATTTATTCATAACCTAAACATAGTCATGAAAAATACCAAAATAACTTTTTATTTTTTTATTTCTGAAAAATATCAGTATATGATATTTTAGTAATAATATATTTTTCCTGCAATTTTTCAATTTCGTTTACTATTTTTAAATGGTCCAAAACTATCCGAAATTGTTACAATTATTATAAATTATCCTTTTGTTTAAAAATTATAAACTTTATACGGTAGTCTACTGTTATCAAATCCTAGCTCCTGTAAAAATTTCACATTTTTCTGAGTTGTAATTTAGGAGTTATTACAGTTTACTTTTAAAAATGCACTTTTTATAAAAGCCATAACTCTCATTCTATACATCAAAAAATTACCATCTTTGGATTGAATCTTAATAACTCAGTATACTAACATTCCACAAAAGATCAGAATTTTTAGAGCAACTAAAGTGATCGAAACGGCCCTTGACACAAACTGACCTGTGACAGTTTTAACCTACAGTTTTTATTCCACTTGCCTGGACTGTTTTACCAAAACAGTTGTCATGGCTTGCTCAGTTAATATATTTGAGTTCTACCACTTCTGTTTAATAGTTAACTCATAAATCTAACACTCCTCTTTTACGGATCACAAAATTAATTTGTGGATTTCAAATGGTAAGCTTTCAAAGTGTCTCAAAATTAGGATTTTCTCAAGCATAAAAACTAGTTTCCTTTTCTTTTGTTTTTCAAACAAATCAACACCCAAAATAATGAGACCTAAACATGAAATACCCTATAACATGAAGATCTAGTGTTATAAGATTTATTATCAAAAACTCATTATTTGCTTCAAAACAACCACAATAAAACACAAGAAACTAATTAGGGTTTTAGGATTTTATACCTAGTGTTTGTGGTAATTTTTCTTCTTCGTCCAAAGTATTGAATGAAGTTTAAAGGCATGAACAAGATCTCTCTTCTCCCTTTAGAAATTTTGGCACTCCCCTCTCTCTCTTAAATGTTTTGCTCTCACTTTTTCTCTCTCTCTCTCTCTCTCTTTAGAACTAAGAAAATGAAAAATGAAGTAAACTATTTTGCTAGCAAATGAGGAGCTATATTTATAGCTATAAATATGTATAGATATACCATATATATGTATACATATTATTATTACATGACCCTCTATTTTCTTTGCTATCCCCTAATTTGTGGATTTTAGACTAATAAGTTAGATTTATTAGGGACAAGGGCTAGGATAGTTGGCATATTAACTTTGAAAATATGAAATAAAACAATAAATGAGCCCATGTGATTCATTGAACCACCTGACATTTTCCTCTTCTTTTTGCCCAATTTTTGATTTTCTTTATTTATTTAATTTGCTATTTTAATCTTCTAGAAGATCCATCCCAAGTTGGGCTAAGGTTTGGGCCAATCTTAATTTTATTTGGGCTCTCTAATAAATTATTTGGGCCACTAGAACTATCATGAGTCCAACACATAAATTTTACATTACGCTAGTTATTTAATTAGGGTTCCTAGTCCACTCATTTTGGACTTTTTAAATAATTACTCATATGGGTTTAATTACATAACCCAGTTAGACTTGCTTTAATTATGTTTAAAATAAATAATTAAATTGAGATAATAAATTAATCTCTTAGGTTAGTCTACTAGTATATATTTTAAATACTAGAAATCCTCAATAAATATAACCCTTAGGTTATTTAATTCTCATACCTAATGTATATAATTAGGTTATAAAGCTTTCTTGTTATTACATATAATATGATAAATAAATATATACACATATAATATATATATATATATATATATATATATATATTCATTTAATCACATACACATCCTTTATAAGTCACAAAGTATTTAATACATTGATAACAATTTAATATTCTCATTTACATTGTGACCTAATATTCTTGCTTATTACATTCTCCTCTGCTTATCAGAATTCTGTCCCCGGAATTACAACATAAGGTTACTCAAAAAGATTCGGATAATTCTTCCCCATTTTTTTTCGAGTTCCCACGTAGCTTCTTCAGCGTTGTGGTTCCTCCAAAGAACTTTGACAGAATATATAACCTTATTTCTTAACTTCTGCTCTTTCTTATCTAAAATATCTATAGGAATTTCTTCATATGACAAGTCCTTTTCGACTTGAATCGGCTCATAAGATATAACGTGCTTGTAATCAGGCTTATATGGACACAACACTGACACATGAAACACATTGTGAACATGTTTCAGTTCAGGAGGTAGAGCTACCTCGTACGCGACTTCACTTATTTTCTTCAATATCTCAAACGGTCCTATGAATCTCGGACTCAACTTCCCTTTCTTGACAAATCTAATTTTTCCTTTCCAGGGAGATACTTTCAAAAGCACGAAGCTTCCCACTTCGAAATCTCTTTTCTTGCGATGTAAATCTGCATATTTCTTATGTCTGTCTTGAGCTGCAACTAGACGAGCTCTTATTACTTTGATGATCTCCACGATCTGCTGCACCAATTCTGGCCCCAACAGTTTTCGTTCACCTACCTCATCCCAATATAAGGGCGTTCTAGATTTTCTCCCATATAGTGCTTCGTACGGTGGCATACCAATGCTCGCGTGATAACTATTATTATACACAAACTCTACTGACGGAAGATGATCCTCCCAACTTCGCTTGAAGTACATCACACAGGCTCTGAGCATGTCTTCTAATGTCTGAATCGTTCACTCACTTTGACCATCGGTCTTTGGATGATACGCGATGCTTAACCTTAATTGTGTCCCCATTCTTTCTTGAAGACTCCTCCAAAAATTTGACGTGTAGCGCGGATCCCTATCAGATACAATTGATATCGGCACTCCATGCCTCGAAACTATTTCCTTGATATATAATTTAGCGAGTTGATCCAGATTGTACCTAATCTTGATCGGTAAAAAGTGCGCTGACTTTGTAAGACGATCCACTATCACCCATATGGCATCGTAACCTTTCTGCGTTGCTGGAAGTTCCACCACAAAATCCATCGTGACGTGCTCCCATTTCTATTCAGGAATATCTAACGACTGCAACAATCTACTGGGTCGTTGATGTTCTGCCTTAACTCGTTGACAAGTTAAACATCGACTAACACATTCGGCAACCTCTCTCTTCATATTCGGCCACCAAAAATGTTGACGCAAATCTTGATACGTCTTCGTACTACCCGGGTGAATGGAGTATCTCGTACTATGCGCTTCTTGCAAAATCTCCTCTCTTAATTCTGGTACTGAAGGTACCCAAACTTGTTCTTCGAACCTCAACAATCCTATGCCATCGATTTTATACTTCAACTCTTCACCTTCAGCTAACCGTTTCTTAACGTTACCACATTCTTCATTATTTTCTTAGCCTCTTTCACCTTGTCTAATAAGGTTGGACTTGCTTCCATCTCCATCACTTTCTCCTCCGAATCATTTGGCTTTTTCACCTCCAACTATTTTCTAGCCATTTCTTTTACTAATTCTTCCTGCCCTGTCAATGCAAATAACTTCTCTCTACTCTTTCTACTTAAAGCATCTGCCAATACATTGGCCTTTCCCGGATGATATAAAATATCACAATCGTAGTCTTTGATCAATTCTAACCACCTTCTCTGCCTCATATTCAATTCCTTTTGTGTAAAGATATACTTCAGACTCTTGTGATATGTATATAAGTCACACTTTTTTCCATAGAGATAATGTCTCCATATTTTAAGGGCAAACACTACCGCTGCTAACTCCAAGTCATGGGTAGGGTATCCCTTTTCATAGTCCTTCAACTGACGTAACGCATACACAATGACTTTACCATTCTGCATCAGCACACAACCCAGTCCCTTGGGAGACGCATCACTATACACTGTAAAACCTCACATACTATCTGGTAAGGATAACACAAGTGCTTCACTTAGTCGTTTCTTCAACTCCTGAAAACTCTACTCACATTTCTCCGTCCACGCATACTTAACAGTCTTCCTCATCAAATTAGTCAATGGAGTCGCTATCTTCGAGAAATCTTGAATGAACCTCCGATAATATCTTGCCAATCCCAAGAAACTTCTGACTTCTGTCGGCGTCTTCGGTTGTCCCCAATTTTTCACCACTTCTACCTTTGTTGGATCAATAGAAATTCCTTCGTTGTCGATAACATGTCCCAAAAACTGAACTCTCTTCAACCAGAATTCACACTTTGAAAATTTCGCGTATAATTTCTCCTTTCTTAATGTCTCTAGTACTATCCTTATATGTTCGGCCTGCTCCTCTTTAATTTTCGAATACACCAATATATCATCAGTGAACACAACCACAAACTTGTCTAAGTATTGCTTGAACACTCTGTTCATCAAGTCCATAAATGCGGCTGGTGCATTCGTCAGTCCAAACGACATCACTAAAAACTCATAATGACCGTAACGAGTTCTAAATGCTGTCTTTGGTACATCCTCTGTCCTCACCTTCAACTGATGATAACCAGTCCTCAAATCAATCTTTGAAAAATACTTCGCTCCTTTAAGTTGATTAAACAGATCGTCTATTCTCAGTAACAGATACTTGTTCTTGATTGTCAACTTATTCAATTCCCTATAATCTATACACAACCTCATCAATCCATCTTTCCTTCTTTACAAACAACACCGGTGCTCCCACGGAGATACACTAGGTTGAATGTACTTCTTGTCCAACAACTCCTGCAACTGGACCATTAACTCTTTCATTTCTACCGGAGCCATCCTATATGTTGCTTTCGATATTAGCGCTATCCCCAGTACTAAATCAATTACAAACTCTATTTCTCGGTCTGGTGGGAGCCCCGACAATTCCTCTGGAAAAACATCCCTAAACTTATTAACTATAGGTATCTGCCCCATGTCAGAATTCACCATTCGTGTATCCACTACATGAGCCAAGTATCCCTCACATCCTTTCTTTAACATTTTCTTGGCCTGCATCATCGTCAGACAACTAGATTGTCTTGGTGACTTGCTACCATAAAATACAACCTTAAACTTATTTGGTGTCCTAAGGCGTATGCTCTTCTTCTGACAGTCAATAACTGCCTCATGGTTAAACAACCAATCCATTCCTAGGATCACATCAAATTCTCCTAAGCGTATCAGAATTAAATTCACGCTTAACCTATGTCCCCTTATGTCCACATAACAGTTTCTATGGATATACTCAACAGGAACCACTTCTTTATTTGCAACCTCTATATTTATTGGGTTTTCTAACTTTTCACGAGGTAACTCTAGCCTTCTAGAAAATTAATCAGATACAAATGAACAGGTAGCTCTCGAATCAAATAATACATATGCATTTATATTACTGATCGGAATAATACCTGACACCACCTCCTTGGATGCCACTGCATCTTGAACTGTCATGTTGAATGTTCTAGCTGTTGGCTTGCTCTACTGTGCTGGCCCTTTAATGGTTAATTTGGGGTTACTTCCCTTGTTGCTGCTTCCTCCATCAGTATTCTTCTTTAATGGACAATCCTTGAATCTATGTCCCGTTCCTCCACATGAAAAGCATCCTCTCTTCTTTGATTTGGGACAATCTGGAGAAATATGTCCTTCCTGACCACAATTATAACATACATACTTCCCCTTCATACACTTCCCATAGTGATTCTTCCCACACTTGTTACATGTCGGTTTCATCTGCTGTGAACTTCCTTGTTGATTCCCCGAGTTATTACCACTGTTGTCCCACTTGCGCTTTTTGCTGTTGCTACCATCATTGTTGACATTCTGATTTCCACCTTCATTCTTTTTCTTATTTTTTTCTCGGTTATACTTGGATACCGCTTCATTTCCCCCATCTGCAATGATTGCCTTCTCTAAGAGAGTCGAAAATGAATCAATCTGTAGTACTACTACCTTGCTGAATATCCACGGTTTTAATCTGTTCTCAAAACATCGCGCCTTGCGTTCCTCCGTATCCACTTGATGTGGTACGAACCTTGTTAACTCGTTGAATTTGGCGGCGTATTCCGACTGACATATTCTCCTGCTTCAGTTCTAAGAATTTAACCCCCATCCTTCCTTGCATACTTCGTGGAAAGTAATTCTCGAAAAACAATTCTTTGAATCTCTCCCACGTTACAACTCCTTCTCCAGCTCTATTCTGATTCAATTCCGACCAGAAATTAACCTCTCCTTTCATCAAGTAGGTAACGAAAGATGTCTTTTGCTCCTCAGCAACTCTTGCAATAATAAAAGCCTTCTCCATTTCCTTCACCCATGTTTGAGCTTCGATTGGATCTGTTGTTCCCTTAAACTCTAGCGGACCTACTGCCTTAAAGTCTTTAAAATTCGCCATTTGATTCCCTGGCAGATTTCCTGCGGCTGGTGTCCGATTCTACATAGCCTCTGTCAACATATTCACAAAATCTTATATAGTGTTTGTGTTACCTTCTTCATTATTAATGCAGTCTTCTACCCTTCAGTTTCGTTATTCTCTTCTTGGCCGCATTGTCTGAATAAACAAAACCTTAAGTTACTACTTTATGTTTTACATTTTATACCACATTTTATTAGTGTTAACATAAACAAAATTTAATGCTTAATTTTAAGCTTAGTCAAACAAAACATAACGTTGCACTTATATTCATATACCAAACATTAGTATTACACACTTATAATATTTTGGCAAATTACTATAAATGCCAACTATCCCACTTAAACAGCAAAAGACGGAATTTACCAAAAGTTATACTCCCTTAATCACATAAGATGGGGATACATCATATTACATACTACCTCTCACAGTCTGAGGTTTATATCATACATCATATAACCCTAGTAAACAAAAGGGGTACATATTGCATCAATATACATAACAACTAAACTATATCATCACTGCATGTCCTGCTGAGTCACATTTGCATGAACATGCTCCTACTGCCCCTGCGGAAATATTCCATCCATAACTCGGCGACGAACCGAGCGACTAGTCTCTCCTACCTCCATATGAGGCCTCCTCTCTCCAACTCTCTGACTCATATAGGCTGAATCCAAAGCTAGCCCCAAAGTCTCTATCCTGACATCCCTTGCCTGCAACACTGCCTCTAGCTGGTCAACCCTCCTCGTTGCTCGGACCCAGGCATCCTTAACCCGAATTTTTTCAACGATCTCTAAGTCAAACTCAAACCGCATAACCTGATGCTCTATGTTCAACGCTCCCAACTTCACTTCCTCTTACTCTAACTTTTTTTTCAGCTCCGCTAATTCTGCCTGAGCTTGATAAGTTGCATCCCTATACTGTTGTTCCATAAACTGATGTGTGACGTTCTGTTCTTCCAAGTGGGTAACTCTATTCTCCAACTCATTGTTCCTAGCCAATAAGTCCCCAATCAACTCATCCTCAGGGGTATCCTCCAACACCTCATGCTCAACTAGCTCCTCTAGAGGATCTACCTGCTCTTGATCCACAGTATGACTGTCTTGTCGCTCTTCAGACATCCTACGATCACAATACCAAAAACATACAAATAAATAACATTAGTGTCACAATAAAATATATTCATTGATGAAATGAAATGATATTTTATTATGTACACCTATACTAGATGAATTTTCACAATTCATCTTCTAGCATACTCTATACGAGTCTCATTCTAAGGTTATAACCTAGGTTTCGCATCCTAAAGTTTATAACCTACAGCTTTGATACCAACCCGTGACGCCCCCAAATCCGGGTTCCATAACCTTGGCATTTGGTGCTCACGATCCAACATCTTCATACACATTCTATAACTAAACGGAATAAATAAACATAAATTGTTTATTACATAAGGTTCTACATCAAATCCTAAGGGTCTAATAACCTTTATTTATTACATACCTTAATAACCACAAAAGGTTTACGTACATAATTTACATAGGATAACAACATAATTAAACATGCATTATCTATTCTTGCACTTTTTCTTTCCCTTTGTCCTTGTTGGATGTCTCTGGCTTAACTGAAATAAATGTCATGATATAGCAAAGGTGAGCAACTAATTCGCTCAGCAAGTTTAAATACAAGAAAGATATATCATGATTAGATAGAATTATCTTGTGAACTTTCAACAATATATAATGATTCTGAAGAAACGAAAGTCAAGCTTCAATAAATGAAAGATTTAATAAATAATGCTGAGTGTGCAGCAATGACCATGAACATATGCGAAGGTTTATCAGCAGTTACACTGGACCTTTTAAAAGTTTTGGTAATCAAGGGGATCAGCCTTTCATACCCAGTGAATATGCATACCACTTAAAGTCGGGCAATTATTCGTTTGTATTTGATATATTGCCTTAAAAAATGTTCTTTTTCTCAGTCGAAGAGTCCGTACCAACAATTGGTTTGGAACAACTTTTAGAAACGTATTTTAACAAGTTTAAATCATGTTCGGTCTAGCTGATACAATTAGCTAAGACCTAGTTCATAAACAGTTCATAAATAATAGAACAGGAAATCAATTGCACTAAGTGCGAATAACAATAATCATTATGGATGTGGAATGATCAACAATAATTATCCACTAACATGCTTTTAAAAATAATAACTCAAGTTTGAGTTAGAAAACTTGTCTCGATTGCGGTTTACTGCTACGTAATTTAAGTTAACTTCTTAAAGAAATACCTATAATTGATAAGATTGATCTTTCAATTAGCATAACATATATTGACTTATAATACTACTACCTTTGTATTAAATTATCTAACATTTAGTCACATAATTAAACATTAGATGTCACATCAAATCCTTAGTAATATTATCATCCCTTGATAATATTGCTATCACAAAATCATCATCTTAAACTCTCATCTAATATTATTAATCTTTTAATAATATTTTAATTTATTATTAATATTATTAATCACTTAATAATATTTTAATCTCTTATTAATATCATTTAATAATATTTTAATTACTTACTAATATTATTAATCATTTAATAGTATTTTAACCATTTATTAATATTATTAATCATTTAATAATATTTTATTTAATCTCAAATATTATTAATCATTTAATAATATTTTATTCATTTACTAATATTATTAATCATTTAATAATATTTTATTTAATATCGAATATTATTAATCATTTAATAATATTTTACTCATTCACTAATATTATTATTCATTTAATAATATTTTAATCATTTATAAACAATTTAATTTAATTGTTTATCTCTTACTATTTAATTTATCTAACACACATATCATGTCATCCTTATAACATTAAAAATAAATGACCAAAATATCCTTATAAAGTCTTTATACATCATATATTGATCATTAATAAACAAAATCATATTTACAAGTTTTACAACTTGATTTAACTTAATTTATCTATGTATTCATAACCTAAACATAGCCATGAAAAATACCAAAACAACTTTTTATTTTTTTCTTTTCTGAAAAATATCAGTATATGATATTTTAGTGATAATATATTTTTCCTGCAATTTTTCAATTTCGTTTACTATTTTTAAATGGTCCAAAACTGTCCGAAATTGTTACAATTATTATAAATTATCCTTTTGTTTAAAAATTATAAAATTTATACGGTAGTCTCCTATTATCAAATCCTAGCTCCCGTAAAAATTTCACATTTTCTGAGTTGTAGTTTAGGAGTTATTACAGTTTACTTTTAAAAATGCACTTTTTTATAAAAGTCATAACTCTCATTCTATATATCAATAAATTACCATCTTTTGGCCGGATCTTAATAACTCAGTATACTAATATTTTACAAAAGATCAGAATTTTTAGAGCAACTAAAGTGACTGAAATTGCCCTTGATACAAACTGACCTGTGACAGTTTTAACCTACAGTTTTTATTCCACTCGCCTGGATTGTTTTACCAAAACAGTTGTCATGACTTGCTCAGTTAATATATTTGAGTTCTACTACTTGGGTTTAATAGTTAACTCATAAATCTAACACCCCTCTTTTACGGATCACAAAATTAATTTGTGGATTTCAAATGGTAAGCTTTCAAGTGTCTCAAAATTAGGATTTTCTCAAGCATAAAAACTAGTTTCCTTTTCTTTTGTTTTTCAAACAAATCAACACCCAAAATAATGATACCTAAACATGAAATATCCTATAACATGAAGATCTAGTGTTATAAGGTTTATTATCAAAAACTCATTATTTGCTTCAAAACAACCACAATAAAACACAAGAAACTAATTAGGGTTTTAGGATTTTATACCTAGCTAGTTTTTGTGGCAATTTTTCTTCTTTTTTCAAACTATTTAATGAAGTTTAAAGGCATGAACAAGCTCTCTCTTCTCCCTTTGGAAATTTTGGCAGCCCCCTCTCTCTCTTAAATGTTTTACTGTCACTCTTTCTCTCTCTCTCTCTCTCTCTCTCTCTTTAGAACTAAGAAAATGGAAAATGAAGTAAACTCTTTTGCTAGCAAATGAGGAGCTATATTTATAGCTATAAAAATGTATAGATATACCGTATATATGTATACATATTATTATTACATGACCCTCTATTTTCTTTGTTATCCCCTAATTTGTGGGTTTTAGACTAATAAGTTAGCTTTATTAGGGACAAGGGCTAGGATAGTTGGCATACCAACTTTGAAAATATGAAATAAAATAATACATGAGCCCATGTGATTCATTGAACCACTCGACATTTCTCTCTTCTTTTTGCCCAATTTTTGATTCTCTTTATTTACTTAATTTGCTATTTTAATCTTCTAGAAGATCCATCCCAAGTTGGGCTAAGGTTTGGGCTAATCTTAATTTTATTTGGGCTCTCTAATAAATTGTTTGGGCCACTAGAACTATCATGGGTCCAACACATAAATTTTACATTACCCTAGTTATTTAATTAGGGTTCCTAGTCCACTCATTTTGGACTTTTAAATAATTACTCATATGGGTTTAATTACATAACCCAATTAGACTTGCTTTAATTAGGTTTAAAATAAATAATTAAATTGAGATAATAAAATTAATCTCTTTGGTTAGTCTACGAGTATATATTTTAAATACTAGAAATCCTCAATAAATATAACCCTTAGATTATTTAATTCTCATACCTAATGTATATAATTAGGTTATAAAGCTTTCTTGTTATTACACATAATATGATAAATAAATATATACACATAATATATATATATATATATATATATATATATATATATATATTCATTTAATCACATACACATCCTTTATAAGTCACAAAGTATTTAATACATTGATAACAATTTAATTTTCTCATTTATATTGTGACCTAATATTCTTGATTATTTCAGTTAAGCACTCAGTACCTGCCACAAATTGTGCAAGATCATGAACCAAATCATGCATTTCAAATTTTGCCACCTCAAAGTCCACATTCTGAAGGAAAGACCTCCTCACCAATTCATGGACATAATTTTCCCCAACATTTTCTAGCTCTAATTCCATTCCATCTGCAAGCTGAATTAGTCATTTGGTGCCTTCCAATAATAAATCAACTGCCTTTTGTGAATCTTTTGACCCCTCCAAATTAACGAACAACCTGCAAAGCATTTCTTCAAATAAGATGGCTAATGATCATAACTCAATCTTAGAGCAGGTAAAATATCGTTTTCTTTTTGAACAAATGTCCATACTTCATTGTCTCACACAGACAACCAATCATGCTTATCATATTTTGAGTACAATAAGCCACCTAAAGTCCTTGCAGCAAGGGGAACTCCACCATATTTGTTAACTATCTCGCTTCCAATATTAACTAGCTTCGGATGCTGCTTCACATGCATTTGCTTCATTAAATGCCCATTTCACCAACACGGACAGACAATCCTTGTGCCCCCAAATCCAGGTTCCATAACCTTGGCAATTGGTGCTAACGATCTAACATCTTCATACACATTCTATAACTAAGCGGAATAAATAAACATAAATTGTTTGTTACATAAGGTTCTACATCAAATCCCAAGGGTCTAATAACCTTTATTTATTACATACCTTAACAACCACAAAAGGTTTACTTAAATAATTTACATAGGATAACAACATAATTAAACATGCATTATCTATTCTTACACTTTTCCTTTCCCTTTGTCCTTGTTGGATGTCTCTGGCTTAACTGAAATAAACGTCATGATATAACAAGGGTGAGCAACTAATTCGCTCAGTAAGTTTAAATACAAGAAAGATATATCATGATTAGATAGAATTATCTTGTGAACTTTCAACAATATATAATGATTCTGAAGAAACGAAAGTCAAGCTTCAATAAATGGAAGATTTAATAAATAATGCTGAGTGGCCAGCAATGACCATGAACATATGCGAAGGTTTATCAGCAGTTACACTGGACCTTTTAAAAGTTTTGGTAATCAAGGGGATCAGCCTTTCATACCCGGTAAATATGCATACCACTTAAAGTCAGGCAATTATTCGTTTGTATTCGATATGTTGCCTTAAAAAATGTTCTTTTTCTCAGTCGAAGAGTCCGTACCAACAATTGGTTTGGAACAACTTTTAGAAATGTATTTTAACAAATTTAAATCATGTTCGGTCTAGCTGATACAATTAGCTAAGACCTAGTTCATAAACAGTTCATAAATAATAGAACTCAAATTATTTCACAGTTCAAATAATAGAACAGGAAATCAATTGCACTAAGTGCGAATAACAATAATCATTATGGATGTGGAATAATCAACAATAATTATCCACTAACATGCTTTTAAAAATAATAACTCAAGTTTGAGTTAGAAAACTTGTCTCGATTGCGGTCTACTACTATGCAATTTAAGTTAACTTCTTAAAGAAAGACCTATAATTAATAAGATTGATTTTTCAATTAGCATAACATATATTGACTTATAATACTACTACCTTTTTATTAAATTATCTAACATTTAGTCATATAATTAAACGTTAGATATCACATCAAATCCTTAGTAATATTATCATTCCTTGATAATATTGCTATCACAAAATCGTCATTTTAAACTCTTATCTAATATTATTAATCTTTTAATAATATTTTAATCTTTTAATAATATTTTAATCCTTTATTAATATTATTAATCACTTAATAATATTTTAACCTCTTATTAATATTATTAATCACTTAATAATATTTTAATTACTTACTAATATTATTAATCATTTAATAATATTTTAACACTTTATTAATATTATTAATTATTTAATAATATTTTATTCAATCTCAAATATTATTAATCATTTAATAAATATTTTACTCATTCACTATTATTATTATTCATTTAATAATATTTTAGTCATTTATAAACAATTTAATTTAATTGTTTATCTCTCACTATTTAATTTATCTAACACACATATCATGTCATCCTTATAACAAAAAATAAATGACCAAATTATCCTTATAAAGTCTTTATACATTATAAAATCACATTTACAAGTTTTACAACTTGATTTAACTTAACTTATCTATTTATTCATAACCTAAACATAACCATGAAAAATACCAACACAACTTTTTATTTTTTTCTTTTCTGGAAAATATCAGTATATGATATTATAGTGATAATATAATTTTCCTGTAATTTTTCAGTTTCGTTTACTATTTTTAAATGGTCCAAAACAGTCCAAAATTGTTACAATTATTATAAATTATCCTTTTGTTCAAAAATTATAAATTTTATACGGTTCTCTCCTGTTGTCAACACCTAGCCCTGTAAAAATTTCACATGTTTTTGAGTAGTACTTTAGGAGTTGTTACAGTTTATTTTTAAAAACGCACTTTCTTATAAAAGCCATAACTCTCATTCTATACATCAACAAATTACCATCTTTGGACAGGATCTTAATAACTCAGTATACTAACATTTCACAAAAGATCAGAATTTTTAAAGCAACTAAAGTGGCCGAAACTGCCCTTGACACAAACTGACCTGTGACAGTTTTATCGTATAATTTTTTGTTCCACCCGCCTAGACTGTTTTACCAAAACAGTTGTCACAGCTTGCTCAGTTAATAAATTTGAGTTCTACCACTTGGGTTTAATAGTTAACTCATAAATTTAACACTCCTCTTTCACGGATCACAAAATTAATTTGTGGATTTTAAATGGTAAGCTTTCAAAGTGTCTCAAAATTAGGATTTTCTCAAGCATAAAAACTAGTTTCCTTTTCTTTTGTTTTTCAAACAAATCAACACCCAAAATAATGAGACCTAAACATGAAATACCTTATAATATGAATATCTAGTGTTATAAGGATTATTATCAAAAACTCATTATTTGCTTCAAAACAACCACAATAAAACACAAGAAACTAATTAGGGTTTTAGGATTTTATACCTAGTTTTTGTGGCAATTTTTCTTTTTCTTCTAAAGTATTGAATGAAGTTTAAAGGCATGAACAAGATCTCTCTTCTCCCTTTGGAAATTTTGGCAGCCCCCTCTCTCTCTTAAATGTTTTGCTCTCACTCTTTCTCTCTCTCTTTAGAACTAAGAAAATGGAAAATGAAGTAAACTCTTTTGCTAGCAAATGAGGAGCTATATTTATAGCTATAAAAATGTATAGATATATCATATATATGTATACATATTATTATTACATGACCCTCCATTTTCTTTGCTATCCCCTAATTTGTGGATTTTAGACTAATAAGTTAGCTTTATTAGGGATAATGGCTAGGATAGTTTGCATACCAATTTTGAAAATATGAAATAAAATAATACATGAGCACATATGGTTCATTGAACCACCGGACATCTCCCTCTTCTTTTTGCCCAATTTTTGATTTTCTTTATTTACTTAATTTGCTATTTTAATCTTCTAGAAGATCCATCCCAAGTTGGGCTAAGGTTTGGGCCATCCTTAATTTCATTTGGGCTCTCTAATAAATTATTTGGGCCACTAGAACTATCATGGGTCCAACACATAAATTTTACATTACCCTAGTTATTTAATTAGGGTCTTTAGTCCACTTAATTTGGACATTAAATAATTACTCATATGGGTTTAATTACATAACCCAATTAGACTTGCTTTAATTAGGTTTAAAATAAATAATTAAATTGAGATAATAAAATTAATCTCTTAGGTTAGTCTACTAGTATATATTTTAAATACTAGAAATCCCCAATAAATATAACCCTTAGGTTATTTAATTTCTATACCTAATGTATATAATTAGGTATAAAGTTTTCTTGTCATTACACATAATATGATAAATAAATATATACACATATAATATATATATATATATATATAGACACACACACACACACACATTCATTTAATCACATACACATCCTTTATAAGTCACAAAATATTTAATACATTGATAACAATTTAATATTGTCATTTACATTGTGACCCAATATTCTTGGTTATTACAATCCTCCATGTGAAAGTGTGACAACCCGAATTTCTCAGAAATTATTTTAAAATATGAATTTAATAAATAAAATTATTATTGTGAGACGAAACAGGTTTGAATATATATATATATATATATATATATGTATATGTATATATATATATATATATATGTATGTATGTATGTATGTATGTATGTATGTATGTATGTGTGAATCATGTTTATATGATTAAAAGATAAGATTTAATAGTTAATAAAACTATTAAATTAGTTGGATGGAATTAGCAAGAGAATGAATAAAAATATATATGTGATATATATATTTTGAAATATGTGTTGTTGTGTGAAGAGTTAAATGCGAAATATATACATATATCTGGAACGAAAGAGTTAATTAAACTATTAAATTAGTTAGCTTGAGTTCATTACGAAATGAATTATGAAAGTGAAGAAGATCAAATAATTAATATTAATTATTTGAGAATAAGCTAACATTATATTATCAATAATATAATTTGAATAATAAGCCTTGAATGGCAATGAGGTTATTATGAATTAAATTTCATAAATGATGTGATTAATTCACTTAATTAAAATAGTAAATTAATGTAAGTATCTTTGTTTTATTAAAAATATGAGATGAGGAAGTTAATATATTGACTTTAATTAATGGAGTAAAGAAATTTATTCGATTCAATAATAAATTGAAATTTTGTTACAATAATTAAGTGTAACATTTATAGTGGCCTAATAAATAATATTAAGCCAAATGGGAATGAATTAAAAATGTGAGATGAGACCCAATATATAAGATATGTATATTGGTATCAAGTTAGTAAATTAAATTCATATTTGAACAAATGATTGAATATATTAAATTATATATTTAATATATAAATAAATTGTTTGGAAACAGTTTATGGAAGGAAGGAGATAACTAAATTTAATTTGATACAATTAGTTGTATAAATTAAATGAGTGAATTAGAATAATTAATAAATTAAATATTAATTATTTGAAGTAATGATTCGTTACACAAAAAGTGTTAATTTTGCAAATAAATTATTTCCATTTTTGATGAAAAGAATTTATACATAAACTATAAATATATAAATTATGAATGTATGTAATATGTACATGGTGAATGCGTATATATGTATATGAAAATGAGAATAATGTATATCTCATTAATGCATATATGCTGATAATTAGAAAAGAGCTAAGAAGTTTATAAACAAAATTCTCTGCTCTCTTCATTTCTTACTCCCATCCGTTCCATGTCTCTCTAATTGCCCAAGTTTTCATACTCCTATACTCCCAAAACATCCCCAAATTCTCAAGAAGTTGAAGTTGTCAACTGAATTTGAAGGAGAATTAGAGCAAAATATTATCAAAGGAAGGATTCAAATCAATTCCAAAGCAAGCTTAAAGCAAGAATACATTAATTTTAAAGAGGTGAGTCATATGTTTCTTGATTAAGTTCATGGAAATTAAGTTAAATAATACCTTGTATTGCTGTAATTGTTGTGATTGTTGTGGGAGATTGTGTGATGAATGAATCAGGCGGATTCCGAAGATATAATGTGACGATCCGAATTTTTGAAAAATATTAAAATAAGAATTTAATAAATAAATTTCTTATTTGACGATATGATATGTGAGATTGTATTGCATAATTGAATACGCGCTATGCAATATGTGATTTTTATGAATAATAAATATTTATTATTATTATATGAAAATAAATTATAGAAACAATTTATTTAAAAGGAAATGAGATGGGTAACATTTATGATACAATTAAAATAATTTATAATGTTTTAAATGATGGCATTCAATATATAACCTTCATTTTATTGAAGAAATTATGTAATAATATTACATTATGAGGTGTAATGTACGTATGTTTTTAATGTAGTGAATATATTAATATATTTACTACAGTTAAATAAATTGTTGAAGACAATTTATAGAAAAGGAAAGAAAATAATTGTTTCAAAGGAAAAAGAAATGAATACATGTTAAAATAATTTATATAATTATTTTCATATGGTGGGATTGGTATATTAAATTTAAGTATACAGAATTATTGTATACCTTAAATAAAGTAAATTGAAGTAATTTATAATATTAAATTATTTCAACATATCTAGTGGATTTATTACAATACATGTAATGTGTAACTTTCATTTTGAGAAGAATGAGGAAATTAAATGTGATTATACAATATAAATTGTATAATTTCAATAAGTTATTAATTAATGAAGTGAATGTTAATAGTGTAGATAAGGGATTCGTTACATTAAAAGTGTTTACTTTAATTATGAATATAAGTTCATAATTAGTAGAGTAATTTTTATACATATTATAAATGTATAATTTTTCAATTTTGATTAATAATTGGGATATACATTATTATAATGCATGAATTAAAGTGTATGGACATATAAGGTACATAATATATTATGTATATATGTGAAAATGAGAATGCAGTAAAACAATGTATGTATGAGATAATATAATATGTATAATTTATACACGTGACATGAAGGAATGTTGCGTAAGAGAAATTGGGGAGTATGTGTATTATTTGAACATGGGACACCTAGAATTCATCTGACGACTAAGGGAAAAACTGCTGAGAAGCTTAATTACAATACTAGTTCCCCTGCTCCTTCATTCTTGTTTTCCATTCCGCTCCAAAAGAAAACCATTCTAGGCCTAACCCCTTTCTTCTAACAAATTACTAATTAAAGAATTCTTCAGTTCTTGTGAAAAATATCACCAGAAACTAGAAACAATTAGTCAAAGGTGGTGTTATAAACTTTTTTCAAATATGGTTTTGATCAAGTATGCATCAAAGGGAAGTTTTAATCAAGCTATATGCAAGGCTTGAGCAATGGAATCCATCATCTAAGCTAAAATTAAAGGTACTCTATTACTTTCAGTTAAGAAATTAATATTGATTCTAGTTTTTTTTTAATTGTTGAAAATTGGTTGTGGAAGTTTGGAAATTGTGGGAACCATGAAGGGTTCAGTTGGTATAAGCTTGGAATTAAAATATGGAGATGGTGTTTTTATGTTTTAAATTCATAAAAACACTAAGTTTTAAAACATGCATGTTAGATGTTTGACAAAATGCTTCAATGAGATTATTTTGCTAAAATATGGGAATTAGATGATGTTATTTGGGAAATATGAGAATTAGATGATGTTATTTGGAAATTATTATTAATATGATAATTCTTTCCTTAGAGTAAGAAGAATTATGTTTTGCATACATATGAAACTCTGTATGTTGCAGGGGTAGAAAGCAAGCTATGCTCATGTCTACCCATTAGATTGCATACATATGGACCTGTTGTGTCACTCCTTAATTTGAAAGCAAATATACTTACATAGTCTATAGTCAGACACTTGACATCTCACAAAATGTCTCAAATTTGCTACTTAATACGTAAAACATAACTGGGTATTAGTCGGTTTAGAATCCACTCATGCACGCAGTAGGATAAACATGGTCTATGTTGACGATATATTACTTTTATGAAAGGTCATGCAATTGATGTTCAAAGATTGCAGTACTATGCGGCAAACACATGGACATCTATTGATTTTAGGATGTAACAGGTTATGGTTTCTTTAATGTCCGTTTATGGTAAATAACAATTTTGAAGTACATAGATCTCATTTTTTGGTCCAGATCATATTAAACTTCTATTTGGTTACTACTATTTATCCTATCACCTGTAACTTTTTAGAGTTTTAGAAATTGAGTTAATGACTCAAAATTCAAAGATCCAAATGTTTTTGTTTATGATAAATAATGCCTAGTTGTGGCCTGTTTTGATATTGTGATGCAATCTTAAGAGTCTTTAGCAAATTGGCCCATCAAAGTGAACTAATATGAATGTATTATATAGTATAGTAACTATATATAGTATAAATTTGTTCAATACGCAAAAGAAGCTATGAATATATTACGTAAACTCAAGTTTCCCTGTAAATGTTTAAGATATCCATATAATGGATTGTAAATAATTTATTAGCTGAAAAGGTAACGTATTGATATTCTAAAGCCATGTGGGAATTTTTTTGGGCATAAAAGGATTATAATAAACAAAAGTTTCTAAAGAAACGCAAAATGGTTTTAAGACAAGATTGAAAGATATCAGTTAATGTAAACCAACTAATGTGCCCTATGTGGTTATACAATTTACATACATGAGTACATGTTATGTGACATGATTTATTACCTAATATATGTACATATGTGAACACAATTGTGTAGGACTTGTGAAGAGAAGTTAAGCTAAACGCTATAAGTGTAATCAACTCGCAAGGCAAGTCTTTCAGTTCTTTTGTGTTATATGAATTTGATATTGATTATATGTAATCTTTATCGTATTGTGAATGAGATCTTCAGAAGTATGTTAAATTCTATACTATGCTCTATGAATTATGAAAGTCAAATTATGACTAAGTTGATTGAGTTATGGAACTCAATCTATATGTGATATGTGATATATTAAGCATATGAAATCGCATTGTTTAGAGTTATAATGCATGAATGATAAGCATAGAAGAATGATTATGATGTATGAACTGAGCATGAAATTCTGTGCTACGTACGTGAAGCATGAAAACTTTTGATTTGCTGAGCTGTCGAGCTCAATCTTGCAAAAATAAACTTTTCGCAGGTTAATGGTATGATGGGATATTTCTGATTATCTGGATGATAAGGATTATAAGACATGCCAAGGATTAAATTTTCTTGAATTAGAAGTAGTATAGAACTATGTTGATAGTTTTGATATATGTAATTGACAGATGTGTAAATTTCAGAGATATTCAATAAATAAAGAATATATGTTCTGATTATGTTGTGATGATTGCTTTGTAATATAAAGCTCTATAGTGATAATACTATATAAAAAAAGAATTCATATTGAGGATTGAGTTGATCATACTCACGACTACTCTGATAAGATGAATCATAATAAAGCAAATATGATTCTGGAATATAAAATTGTAAAGGTTGCGATTCAGGGAACGAAAGAAAGAAAGATATAAATTTTTTTAAATTATCCGCACGTTTCAGTTGTTATTTCATCTAAGTATGAAGTAAAGTTGAATCAAGATAGTATTTAACGCACAAGGTCGGGATTAAGAATCGTCTTGATTTTGGATTAAGTTAGTCTCGATTTTGGGGTCGTTACACATAAGGGTGGATTGTTGGAGAATATGTGGTTAAACATGTTTAAACCCTAATGAAATTTTGAGTTTTTCAGCTTTGCACATAAAAGTGTTTGTTAAAATGCCTCAATGAGGCTATTATGTTAAAACATAAGAATTAGTTAAAGCTCTGTACTAGATAATGTACATATATGAGTTATGAGATAACTCAAGTTGATTAAGTGAATCAAAACAAGTTTAAAAGGAGTTTTATAGATTTTGAAACCAATTGAGTTCAATCAAAATTTGTATTGACAAGGCACTTTTGAGCCTATGTATTCATGCCTTAGGAAACCCTTTCTGGTCAACTGATATTTTTCTAAAATACTACGTAGTATAATCTTGGTGGTGTCCAAATTTGAAGGCAATTGGATAAATATTGTACAAGATATGAATTTCCAAAATAGCGACGAAAATAGAGAAAATTCTGGGATTTCTGGAGCTCAGCGCGGCAGCGCTGCTCCCAGGCGCGGCAGCGCTGCTCCCAGGCACGGCAGCGCTGCTCCCAGGCGCAGCAACGCCGCTCAAGAATTTTTGAAAAATAATTGTTTTAGTAAATGGAGTCTTGATGCATAGCTTATACATTCTATGAATTGAAATGCTAATCGTATATTAAGGTTTAAATTGACCCATATATGGGATGTTAAATTCAAATTGGATGGTGAGTTGAAGATTTGAAACTTATATTAAGTTTTGTATAAAATGAATTGGAATGTGTTTAAGGACCTATAAAAGGTATGATATATTGAACATTAGAAATTAAAGAATTATAAATTAATGTAGATAATGTAAGTCTTGAATGAGATTGTTAACGTGTTATAACCAACTTATAATATATAGGCTATACGATGAATGGTTAAGTACGGGGAAGATTAACCAATGAGCAAAGTTTTCTTTGGGCGTATGAATGTCGAGCGTGAGCATTAGCAGAATTAGTTAATCACATGCAAGTTTCTTTCACTCTTATGTGAAGATTATTTTGAACTTGTTGCTATTTGAGAAATGTGCTAAAAGGTGTTGTTAAACTTGATGAATATGATAAGTATTAAACATATATTAAATGTTACGTGATTGAAGAAGAAGTATGAAAAATGAGAAGTTTGTACTAATTACACAGCATGAAGTTTATGATGCACTGCATGAAATGTATGATGCATATTATGAGACGTAGGATGCATAATATGAAATATATCACACATGAACGGAATGCAAGTGTGTATGAAACGTGAAACATGAAATGTGTTAGCTGTTAGACTTGCTGAGCCGTCATGCTCATACTTGCAAATAATTTTACAGATAAAAAATGTTATTCTCTCATAACTATGGCGATAAAGACTTGAGGCGTGTTAAGAAGACGATCTTTATTAATTTCTCTAGTTAGACTTATATTAAGTCAAGAAGTGTGACAACCCAAAAATTCATGTAATCTATTATTTGGGTTTATGAATAAGAATATCTAATAAAATGAGTTTTTTTGATATTATTAAGCGTAAATGTGATTGTATGTATTTAAAGGTCATATTATGACCTAGATTGTGTTTACGTGGTAGAATTTACAAACTAGGGTTTCGTAGACGAAAATAAATTTTTTCTGAGAAAAACGCTAAATCACTATTCATAAAACGCTCTTTTCGTTTTTCGAATTTTTGAATTTTTGAATTTTTGAATTACGTGATAGCGTTTATTTGAGAAAGGGAGATGAAATCTCTAATAAAATTATATGAGAGAAAAATTTCGCAATTTCGCGGTTTGGCGAATCAAGCGGGTTAGGAAAACCTAACTAGAAGACTAACTAAGGTTAGACTAATGGGCTAGTTAATTTACTAGCCTAAGTGTTAATTTAATTAAAAGCCCAAACATGGATTAAATAAAAGTCCAAGAGTATGTTTAATTAAGGCCTAAATGATTATTGCATGGAAGCCCGCATGGTTATTAAGTTAAACCCAAAACTAAACCCAATTTGATGAAAGTCAAAATTGGTCAAGATGTAAGCCAAATGTGCATGAAAAGCAAAATGAGAACAAGGAGGGAGTGTATACCCGGTCATGGGCTAGAGGGAGCAAAGAAGAGCTTAGACTTTCTATTTATGAAAAGTCTTAGCAAGTAAAAAAGGAAAATCCACGTGTCATGATAGGAATTAAGCATGTGAGATAAAGCAAAGCAAAGGAGGGTGAACTTGGGGAGGGAGTATCCGGATGGAGGAGGACGGGACCAAAGTGATTAGTCATTTTGCTTAATACCTAAGTTATGTTATAAGAAGAGACAAAACATTAATTACTTGTCCCCCCATTAAGACCTCTTAGCCAATAAGAGCTTGATAGCTAGCTTTTGTCTACTTATGGTTAGCCTAATTATGGATGGTTAGTTAACCATTAGAAGCTTGGTTAAGTTAGTTGTAGGGTGACTCACTTAAATCATCCAACACATAGCCACTTTTCTTCATTTCATTTCATTTGCTAATCGAGAAAAGTAAGAGCAAGAGAGAGAAAGAAAGAGAGAGGGAGATGGACGAATGAGAGAGGGAGAGAAAGAAGGCAAGCATCAACTTGGAGCTTTGATCATATAAGCAAGAACAAGAAAGAAAAACCAAAAGGTAACAATAAAACCCTAACTTTCATCTTCTTCTTAAGCTTTCGTTTATTATTTGCGTTGTTCTTGGGTTGTTGTTGTTATTTATGGGGATCATGGTGGATCCGGAAGTGATAAGGAATGATGATAGTATAATTAAACCACGTAATAATGCAAGAAAATGGAAGAAAATGAACCCAATCATAAAAGAATGGAATAAACCTAATTAGTGGACTGTAATGGACTGTTTTGGGGCTGTTTTTGTATGATGTTCCAAATCTGAAAATTTTGTTCTAGGGTGTTATGTTATGCTCTTATGAGTTATGAACATCACTCAATTGGAATGGAGGTAAAAGCTTTTGTAACGAAGTCATGGCGATTTTTTTTTTGTAAAACTAGTTAAAAGTTAGAAAAACAGTTTGTGCACTGACTTTTGAGTCAGTTTTCTGGGTAATTAAAACTTCTGAAAATTGGTTATTTTCTAGGGGTTTTGTAGTTTGTAGTATAAGGAAGCAGTAGCCTCCAGAACGGACTCATTCCGATTTGGAATGAGCGAATTATTACATTGCAAAGTAGGTACGCTGAATGCGAAAAAACTGCTTGTTATCGCTTCAGGTCCAGGGAGTATTGTACTAATGCAGACACGCAAAGCAAACAGGTTACCCTGTCTGATTTGTGGTGACGTCACTTACAATAGATTTTGGTCTAAAGCAGACGCGACACCCCAAAGCAAATGGGTCAAGTTGTCTGCTTTATACCTGTAGCGTAAAATGTAAAAGAAAGGTTGGTCGCGTAAATTTATTTATAAACCGCGAACCGTATGAAATGAATTGGAATTATTAAAGTTATGGAAAGACTTTGAAATGTAAGTCTAAATTATGATTTAGACTAAGCGGTAAGTAAACCAAAGTGTGTTGGTCCAAAAGCCGAGTAGTCGGGCAACCTTATGCTACGTTGTTCCGAATTATATAAGATAAGTGTAATATAGATTAATTAAAGAATGATTTAAGATGTCTTAAGTTATGAGACGTGAGCATGACGACACTTTTGAATTAAAGTCTAAACTATAAACGAAGCTAAAAGAGAATTATATCGAGGTGTATAAAGTTAAGTACGTTATGCCAAGTTATAAAAGGTGAACAACCTAAAATGAGAAATAATGTAGCGTAAACCAGTATACGGGGTCATTATGTGCCTAACTTGTGTGTTATCGATAACGTAAATGTGTAGGACATTTGAAGGGCGAATTAGCGTAAAGTTATAAAGAACGCTTCAGGCAAGTTTTCTAACTTCGTTCAATTTATGTATTGAATGCAAGTTTCCTATCTTGTACAATTAATTATTGTGTGCAAGTACTCTGATATTTTGCAAGTTTTCTGACCTACACAAATTATATCTTGTGTAAGTATTCTATGACCTTGTACAAATTTATTATTCTGTGCAAGACATGAGTTTAAACTGTGAATTTTATTTGTTATATAAAATTCAACGTGTTATGTGATATGATTTGTAAAAAGAAGTTATTAGCTATTTGATTCGGCTTAACTCATTTGTTGAGCTATTCTAGTCAAAATAATTATTGATGAGATATGAATTGTAATATTTTTTATGAAATGTGATAAGTTGTGTATGCCAAATCAAATAATTTGGGCAAGTATTCGTATGTATTGCACTCCGTGCAATAATGTGTTATGTGAGTAAATGTTAAATGAAAGGATATTGTCATTTTTATTCATTCAAAGCTGCTTCATAACTATTGTTCAGTTGTTGAAGATTCATTTTACTTAAGAAATGGACATTAATAAAGGATTATTTCCCTTACTAAAATCTTCTCTAGTTAATTACTTAGTCATCAATGAAGGAATTTTTTTCTCACTAAATTGAAGAAAGATTCTTAATTTATAGTTAGTGAAGGAAAATCTTCTCTCGTTAAATAAATTTGTTCGTTACAATATATTATTTGTGAGGGAATAAAGTTATTCACTAATTTCAAATAGTCCTTCTTCAAATATTATTCATGAAGGAAACCACCCTTTTACTAAATAATAATATTCCATTGCCAAATATAATTTGTGAATAAAAAGTTATTCACAATATATCCTTCACAGAAAATACCTAGTTACTACTTAGCGAAAGATATCCTATTGCGAGTGTGACAACCCGGATTTTCAGTAATTATTAATAAATAAAATTCTTATTATGAGAGGTGTCGGATATGAATATATATATATATATATATATAAGTGTGTTATATATTTTAAAATATGTGATTTGGTGTGAAGAGATTAAGTGTGAATATAGAAGAGAAATATATATTTATATATTGGGAAAATGAGGTTTAATAGTTAATTAAACTATTGAAGAAAGTAAATGAAATTGCTACGAAAAGGAAATTAACTGAATATTATTTAGTAATTTAATTAAGTTAAAAATTATATTATGAAATAATATAATTTGATTATTATGCCTTGTTGGCAATGGAATTGTTATGAATTAAGTTTCATAAATAATGAGAGTAATTCACTTAATTAAAGTAGTGAATTAATGTAAATATATATTTGTTTTAATAAATGAGAAATCAATGTATTACATATAAATGTAATACGATTGTGAATTTCGTAAATAGTTAAAATATTTATCGAATAAAATGAATATTTTAATTGGGATATTTATTAAATAAAATAAATATTTGATAGAAATTATTGTGGAATAATTTATTTAAGTATGATGATATTAAGTAAATTGATGATAAACAATTTTATAATTGGTGCATATTTTATTACGCGAGTGTGATGGTAATATTCTAATTTAATTGAATAATTAAATTAGATGATTAATGATTTATTAAATTAATGATTTGTTAGATAAAATTATAGTTATGGTTGGCTAAATAGAAATTATAATTTTATTAGTAAGGTTTACTTGGATTTATTAATAAAATAAGTTTAATTAAATTTAAGTGTGACAAGTGTGTCATACTATAGGGAAATTATAAAAATAAATTAGAATGGAGTTTAAGCTAGTTTTGCCAAACGTGGCCTAGACTCCTTACATTCCATAACAGCTAAAACCATTTATTTTCCATAACTGATTTTGCAAATTAGAATATACGTGATGTGGTTGTTAGTAAGTTCATAAGGAAGAGAGAAATTGAGAGAGGGAGTTCTCTGTGAAAATTGAGAAGAAAGTCTGAGAAATCAAGAGGAAGAAGGAGATTAATCAAACTCTCCTAATCATCTATTCTAAGTCTAAAGAAGAATCAAGAGGTAATAATCCAATTTTAATCTATTGGTTATGTTTCCTCAAAGTTCTTCACTGCAAAGTTAATTGGTTGTATGATTTGATGAGGGATAAGGATATATATGTTATCAAGTGTGTATAATCTATTGTACAGCATCTATAAATGATTTTTAGGTAATCAAATTCATGAAACATGTGTTAGAAGAGAAAATTTGAATTTTGTTGTAATATTTATGTTTCGGTCTATTTTGGGACTAAAATTGGCTAGGAATTCATGTATAGAATCTGAAATTGACGATGGATGTTGTTAATATGATGAGCTACGAAAGCAATGCAAGTTGAATGAATCAAATTGGCTGAAAAGCGAATTCATAGTGGTTGATTATGCTAAATATGTTAAATATGAAAAATATAGCATGAACTTTGATTTTTGGTCTTTAAATTGGTTGTTTAAGTGGGTTGTGATGTTAGAATCATTCTATGCATGCTTGGTTTTGCTTCTATGAAGTTTGTAACATCTGGATTTAGTTAATTTGTTGTTTGGGTGAAGAAATTGGGAGTTTTTGGGTTGTTTTGTAACGATCAAGAATATAGCTTATCCTTGTAATTAGGATTTTTAATATTTATTAAATATTAATAAATATTTTAATGGAATGAATTGTGTATTATGTGT
Organism: Aralia elata; assembly: GCA_034770075.1. Classification (NCBI taxonomy): domain Eukaryota; kingdom Viridiplantae; phylum Streptophyta; class Magnoliopsida; order Apiales; family Araliaceae; genus Aralia; species Aralia elata. The sequence continues at coordinate 86,022,945 of CM068384.1, forward strand.
TTAAAGGTCAATTATTGGCCTAATGTATGTGTTATGCGATTATGAATACGTGTTGTAATTTTTAGACGAAATAAAAAATTTTCGAGAAACCGCTAAATCACTATTCATAAAAACATTATTCATCGCATGACGGACCCGTTATTTCGTTTTTCGAGCGATGTCATATTAATTATTTGACAATGGGAGGTAAAATTTTCAATAAAAATATTTTTATTAGAAAAAGGCGTAAAAACACTATTCACAATAAAAGCGTTTTTCGTGTTTTTGAATTTTCGAATTACGTCATAGTGTTTATTCGGGAATGCGAGATATAATCTCTAATAAAAAATTTCTGTAAGAAAATTTTTCAGTTTGACTAATCGAATTAGTTAAGAAACCCTAACTAGAAAGAAACTATAAATGAAATTAGTTTGCTTAACTAAGCCAATTGGAAGCCTAGGTTTTGAAAGGGGCTTGGCTAGGGTTTGGGATGGCTTGCCTAGAGTTGAGCCTAGGGTTAATATCGCTTGGTTAGGGTTGGAGCCAAGGCTTGGAGTCTAGTGTAACGACCCCAAAATCGGGACTACCTTAATCCCGACCTTGTGCGTTAAATACTATCTTGATTCAGCCTTTACTCCATAAATAAAGATGAAATAACAGCTGAAATTGCGGATTATTAAAAAAACTTATTATATCTTTCTTTCTATTCCCTGAATCGCAACTTTTACGATTATATATCAAAGTAAATATGAGTATACATGACTCAATTCTACATTCGAATTATCACTGTATAATAGTATTACTATAAGGCTTTATTATATCAAGAAATCACTACAATACAATCTCATTTCAAAGCAACATATCCTCTTTATTGAAAATTTCAAATGTTTACAAAACTTTCATCTACAACCTTTACAAGCTGTCATCACAGTATTTAAATAGTTCGTACTAAAAGAAATATCTTTCTTGCAACTATACTTCTATTCTTTATCACCAAGTAGTGAAAGACTTGCGTCGCATCTATAACCTGCAAAAAGGTTTATTTTTGCAAGAATGAGCTCGACAGCTCAGCAAATTTAACAGTCTATCATGCTTCACGTAGCACAAAGATTCATATTCAATTCATATGTCATATAACTTCTAATAGGCATATCATACATGCATCATGATGTTCAACAAAACATCTATTTATGCAGGATACATCATATTTCTAATACCATCAAAGTTATCATCATTCACATACCACATGCTTTAAATATAATGAGTTCCACAACTCAAATCAGCTTTAGTCATATATTGACTTTGATCATTTATGGAGCAACATAATGCAAAACATGAATATCCATATAATTGTAAGCATATTATCATGCTAAAAATTACTTATAGCAAATATAAGTTCACATAAATAAACTGAGAAACTTGCCTGCCTCGTTGATTACAAAACCAAATAGATTACGTCTTATAGTTATCTGCACTTCATGTAACCTATACCAATTTAATTCAAGTGTAGAGACACACATCAGTCACATATACACAATAGAATCAATTAGGTTACGTTGATTCTATCTTGATCTTTATAACTTTTTTTTTGTTACACGTTCAGTTCACATTTCATTCCTAAAGTTTGTTTTCAAAACTTCTCGTTCGTCATTCATCGTTTTCATTTGAAAACATTTCATTTTGTTAGAAAACTTTTGCTATACATAGCCAAATTAGGTCTGGTCAAACTATATACAAATATCAACATGCATTGGGACTTAAGACATCACATTACACACGCCCCATAGCCCAGACCACAGCTAAACATCATTTTCAATTCTACAATGCAGCGCGGCCGCGCTGCATTTAGGCCTGTGAGTGGAGCGGCCGCGCCACTCCAGCTGTAACAAAAATCTTGAGTTTTTTTGCAACTCTTTACCAATCATATAATGCAAGGGTTTTTCTATACATCATGTAATATACTCTATACATGTTTTGAAAGTCATAAGCCAAGCTTAGGTCCACCGTATTTTCTTTACATATCCTTTTCAACTTTTCATTTGAGGTTTTTCTTAAAAATTTTATTCAAAAACTTACTAATCCTCGTTTCTATAAGTCAATTCATGCATGAATAACTAAGATAGCATACACGACATGTTTTTAAACATATACGACTTCATTACACATACCCACTCATTTAAAGACCAACTGAAATCAGTTTTCATTTCTGCATACCAGCGCGGCCGCGCTGGTCTTTGGCTTGGAAGTGGCGCGGTCGCGCAACTTCGAAACAGGCTCTGTTCCGGTTTTCCATATGCAGAACCCAGAAATCAAACCACCTTATACTTTCTACTATGCTTTATAGCTTTCAAACTTGAGCAAGGCTACAACTAAACCATCTATTAAGATAGTGACTAAGAATTACTTCACATATGTCTTTTTAATTCTCATGATTTTAGAGAATCACTTCTCTTGGACAATTTTACAAATATCTCATGATCATTGATTATAAGTCCGAATTTTATAATTCTTGAATCATGATTCCATTCTAGATTCCATAGGAATCCATTACCAGTAGCCACTGCATCTACTGTTCTATTCATATAAATCAATTATATTAATTAACATATATTTAAAACATTACCTCCTGATTGCTATTTAACTTGAATTTCTTGTTGCAACAGCCATGTTATCCTCCTTTAATGTCGATAGATTCTAACCTCAGTCTATTAAGCTTTAATTCCTTGCCAAATTAAACAATTATAGAAGAGCCCAAGTAGATTTGTGTCATGTGGTTGGGGTGTGTATAATTCGGCTGTTAGAAAGGAAAGCAACGAAATAGGACAGTTGGGTTTATGGAACGAAAGTGGCCAGGAAGAAATAGTCTCAGCTACTTCCTTTAGTCTTTAAACTAAGTGCTCCATAACAGCTCATGCTTAATAGTTGGTTATGTGGCTTGCTAAGTTAACAATTGATTGCCACCTCCACCTTAGTTTGATGACCCAGCAAAAGCAAAACCCATTAACTCAATTAGCACTCACCTTTAATTCATAAGTCCCTGCTTTACTTTATCATGATTTCAGTACATATATACATAGTACATACCTCATATATGTTATATCATACACATACATTTACGTATTATAGTTATATATATTCCTTCCACTAAAAATGAAATTAATCCATTTTATAAAATAACACATTTAGTGTAACGAACTAATTGAAATAATTAATATTAATTGATTAATTATTTTAATCCACTTATTTAATGTATACAATTAATTTTGTATAATTAAATCTAATCATCTTATTCATTCCATAAATTGCTTTCAACAATTTATTTATATTAAAACTAGATAATTTAATATCCTCCCTACTTATCACACCAAATATTATGTATATTAAATATACATGATATATTTTAAATATCATGACAAAATATCCATAAATCTTTTCCATAAGAATGGAAGCTATACATGAAATAAAAATAATTTATTTAATGCAATAACTTTACTTTATTAAAATAATTTAACATCATAAATTATTTTAATTCTCTTTATTTAATGTAACAGACCAATTAAAATAATTAATATTCCATTAATTATTTTAATTTACTTATTCAATATACACAACAAATTTTATATAATTAGCTTTAAGCATCTTCTTCTTTCCATAAATTGTCTTCAACAATTTATTCCTCTTCTTTAAATATATCACTTTAATATATTAATCATAATTGAAATCTTACCTTAATTCACTAATTTAATTAAGTGAATCAATTAACTTGCTCATGAAATTTAATTTATAGTGAATTCATTACAAGACTTTATCAAATTATATTATTTCATAATATAATTTAAATTTAATCTTCATCTATAAATTACTTCTAAAAATTTATTTACATCATACTCCTATTAAAATAATTTAATATTATTTTAATTTGTTCATTAATAGATACAAAAGTTTTGTATTGTTAAAGCTATCCGTCTCTTTAAATAAATTGATTCCCACAATTTATTTCAAATCAAAACAAATATATATAATAATAATATATTTATTATTCACAAAAATCACATATTGCATAGCACGTATTGACTTATGCAATATAATATCACATCACATACCACCAAATAAGAATTTTATTTATTAAATTCTTATTTTAATATTTTTCTGAAAATTCGGGTCATCACATTCTTCCCCTCTTATAAGGATTCCGTCCCCGGAATCACAATACCGAATCTTTCCTACTTGGTTTAAGTCTAGTTTACCTCATAGCTTTATCGTTGAATCACCGTAGCTTTATCGGTGAATAACCTCAACTTATCGCTTAGGTTTTATATCAACCATTTCATGTCTTTTCCTTAATCACTTCTTATAAGTTTCATTTCGTAATTGTCCTTAAACTCGATTATCTTTCGAATATTATTCTTTCTTTAATCCATAAACTTTCTTTCTAAGGATCATTGTATTCACAATCGTGATCTATTAAACTCATAAACATTCGGGATATTCATCATAACTAGGTTAATTCTGTCATATTTCTAGCAATTTCATGATCATAAAATTTTTAATTATCATGACTCTACATTTTTCCATTTTCAAGGATTTGCTTAAAAAAATTGTTGTATTATACGACCCACTACTTTCTCTTGTAGAGATCTTTTCGAATTTATCGTACGTGTCGTACATCTTTTCTCTTCTTTCTTCACGTTATTCTTTCTCAAGAATACAACTAGACTTGTCGCATTCACGACTACTTCTTTTCTAAAAACATCATCCCCTTCTATACTCAATTACCAGAATTGAAATTCTCCACAATTGGTCAATAATTGTGAAGCAATATAAATAATTCAAGAATTTCGAAGATTCGCTTAGGAATAGCTTTCTGTATCATCTTACTGGTCATATAAACCGAAATTTTCTTTGTGAAAAGGTTTAAACAGAAATTTATCTGTAAACTGTTCTGTCTTACAGGCACGTAGGTGATCAGCCTGTTATGCCCTGTGTTGATCAGTGCTATCTACAGGAACGACATTTACGTTCATCGTCACCGCTATTCAGTGCAAACAGAATTTCCCAATTCAAGGTTGTTCTGTGTTGATCAACACTATCTGTGTGGCCGCCATTCAACGCCAATTGAACGATATTCGTTCATCTGTGCCACCATTTGGTGCTATAAAAATTGTTTCCAATTCGGGGATTTTCATACAAAATCTGGAGTCCAAACCAAATCAATTTAGTTGGACAATTCAAAATCGATTATCTGAATCTATGTCTAGCCGATTCAAAAAGGCACTTGACACTTCTTGATTTACTAAAACACTGAAAATTATTGTATGACGCATAGGACCGCTCTGTTTTAACAGTACGCTGAGCATGCCGTCATTTTATGACTTTGTCATTCTACATCATACCATAGTGGGTATGACGTCTTATGCGTCGAAAGAGTCTTGTTCAAGCTCATTGTGTTACATTATCAAGATGTTGAGGTAGTAAAACTACCGTTTTACCTGCTAACATTGATTATTGACTAATGTGGCGAAAAAGTCTAGTTCTCATTGTTTACATAATCAAGATTGAACTTGTAAAAGTATATACCATTAGTTTATGAAGGCTTAAATATATGTTATAGTAATTCCTTATCTGAGTTCTTTCTTTACCTGCTAATATTAGTTATATATAACCAATGTCTTGAAAAATTCTAGTTCTCATTGTATACATAATCAATTTCTTTACCTGTTAATAGTATAGTTGACTGAACTGCAGGATAGTCTTCGACATAATAAATAATTGTATACTCCTTCCGTCATGTCTAACGTACATATTGTACGCAATCTAAAAAACAAAAGTAGAGGAAATATAATAAAATAGATATTATTTTTACCCGTAGTGAACACCATGTAATTATACTAATGATTTGCCTTTTGTAAACCTATATAATAGACCCCACTTATTTATATTTTTGAGAGTAAACTAGTCCTTAAACATTTTTTATATTTGATTTGTGTATTTAAAGACATCCTTTTAAGTACAGAGGCGGTACTTAGCAAAGGAAATCCTCAACTTGGAGGCTACCTAGTGCATATTTTTCAACGAGCTAAATACACTTATGTTACACGAATTATCATTAGACTCATAATTAGGCCCCTAATATAATTAAGCTTACAAATAAATAAATAACGTTCCTAATTACATACATTTTATTGTCGACCCCAAAATCAATTTTCAACAGAAATTTACTGAAATACCCAATTTGTCGCTAGCCCGTTTGATTTTATACAGTGTGAACGTATTCAGATATGGTTTAATTTAACTAAAAAGTTAAAATACTTTGAATGAATAAACAACCCAATAACTAATTAATTAAAACCAAATAAATGCCTAATACAAGATAATCCAAATCCAAATGGTTAACATAATATAGATTAACCCAAATTACAAACCTAAAAAAAATTAATTAAAACCTAGTAAGAAAGTAATTAGAAAAAAATAGATTAACAGTAAATTAAAAAGAAAACCATAAACCATTAATCGACCCAAACTCTATAAAAGAATTTCCAATAGAGAAAAAAGAGTCAACCTCAACTCATGTACTCATCTTCCCCTTACCCCTACAAGGCCCAACAAACTTCATGTTCAAGCTCGCTCATCGATCTCCCCAGTATCCGCATCACCTTCGCCGTCACCGGTGCACAATTGGACATGGTGAATCAACGGGTGGTCGTTGTCACAATTAGAATTCCATGATAGATTTTAAAAAATAATATTAATATGAGGTAATGTGTCCGTGATGGACTTTTTAAGCGCACCTATTAATTTGGCTATCATTACAATATAATTGTAATAAACTATGCCAATCACCAATATTTAGTGAGAACAAAGTTATGTTAATTGCAATTATATTTAATAATGAATAGCCAGTTCACTAACAAGAAGTATACGATAAAAAATAATAATCTAGTAAGGGTGAAATTAATGTTTTAATGGCAGAAGCCTCCAAAGGAAGGAGTCAATATCACGTGCACATGAAGACTAGCAAATAAAATTTATTATTTTCTTATGAAGTAAATTACACAAGGAAATATTGAATCACATTTAGACAACTGCACGAAAAACATAAAACAACAAATAAAATCAAACACTTTGACATGACTTGACTAAGTCGTCATCCTTGAATTCTTAAGGATTTGGTCCTTTCCAAATGGTGGTAGATTTAGAATCTCGACTGAATTTGTTGAACTATCTTTTGATCCACTTGAAAAGACTTGGAAAGAATATCACTAGATATATCAGGAGTCGATCCGAATACAGCATTCGCAATAATATTAACCCCAGGGTTTTGGCTACTAAGTCCTGAAATGACTACTGCATTACCATAGCCAATATTTTGCTGGTAGTGTACAAGACCTTGCGGGAACACAAACACATCGCCCTTGTTAAGCACTTTTGTGATGTGGCGATTTTCAGGGTTTGAGGTGACAAATCCCACACGGAGAGTGCCTTCGAGGACTGTTAATATTTCAGTAGCACGAGGATGTGTGTGGGGAGCGGTAATACCCCATGGTGCAAAGTCGATACGGACAAGGGAAATGCCAAAGGTGTTGAGTCCGGGTATTTGAGCTACGTTAACTGTAGTTACATTTGATCCAACTGCGTTTGCTGTGTTGCCAGGTATGTGCAATCCGCTGAAGAAAAAGTCGTTTGCTTGCACGAGCTTGGGGTCCTTGCAAACTAGACCATTCACTAGCACTGGCATAATGCAAAAAAACAATGATATAATTATGTTGAAGGTTTGATGTTCATAATTAAGTTGCCTATTATTAGAGAATATAACTATAATATTCTCTAATACCTATTATGTTTTTGCTATGATAAATAAAAGCGGCGTAATGAAATGATCGAAAAGCCATATGAAAAAAAAAAAGAAAGAGCATAATAATGTGGACATTTTAAATACCTTTACTATTATTGTCAGCAACACAGAAATCTTGAAGAGGATCAGGATCAGAAGCCAAAGCAACATAACAAGTTATAGTACTTAGGAGTCCTACTAAAAGAAACTTAGAGGCCATTGAAGAAACCATGTTTGAACTTTAATAAGAAACAATCACAACAAGAGATGAGAAAAGTATTTGAGCACAAGTAGTGAGGAGCTTAATTTGAGTTGTGAACTAATTTACCCTTTGGGATCCTTTTATAGAAAGGAGGATCGAGAGAAATTAAGAGGTGGCGAAAGCGTATGACGTCTTATGCGTCGAAAGAGTCTTGTTCAAGCTCATTGTTTACATTATCAAGATGTTGAGGTAGTAAAACTACCATTTTACCTGCTAACATTGATTATTGACTAATGTGGCGAAAAAGTCTAGTTCTCATTGTTTACATAATCAAGATTTCAGGATTGAACTTGTAAAAGTACCATTAGTTTATGAAGGCTTAAATATATGTTATAGTAATTCCTTATCTGAGTTCTTTCTTTACCTGCTAATATTAGTTATATATAACCAATGTCTTGAAAAATTCTACTTCTCATTGTATACATAATCAATTTCTTTACCTGTTAATAGTATAGTTGACTGAACTGCAGGATAGTCTTTGACATAATAAATAATTGTATACTCCTTCCGTCATGTCTAACGTACATATTGTACGCAATCTAAAAAACAAAAGTAGAGGAAATATAATAAAATATATATTATTTTTACCGGTAGTGAACACCATGTAATTATACTAATGATTTGCCTTTTGTAAACCTATATAATAGACCCCACTTATTTATATTTTTGAGGAAAAACTAGTCCTTAAACATTTTTTTATTTGATTTGTGTATTTAAAGACATCCTTTTAAGTACAGAGGCGGTACTTAGCAAAGAAAATCCTCAACTTGGAGGCTACCTAGTGCATATTTTTCAACGAGCTAAATACACTTCTGTTACACGAATTATCATTAGACTCATAATTAGGCCCCTAATATAATTACGCTTACAAATCGATACATAACGTTCCTAATTACATACATTATATTGTCGACCCCAAAATCAATTTTCGACAGAAATTTACTGAAATACCCAATTTGTCGCCAGCCCATTTGATTTTATACAGTGTGAACGTATTCAGATATGGTTTAATTTAACTAAAAAGTTAAAATACTTTGAATGAATAAACAACCCAATAACTAATTAATTAAAACCAAATAAATGCCTAATACAAGATAATCCAAATCTAAATGGTTAACATAATATAGATTAACCTAAATTACAAACCTAAAAAGAAATTAATTAAAACCTAGTAAGAAAGTAATTAGAAAAAAATAGATTAACAGTAAATTAAAAAGAAAACCATAAACCATTAATCGACCCAAACTCTATAAAAGAAATTCCAATAGAGAAAAAAGAGTCAACCTCATCTCATGTACTCATCTTCCCCTTACCCCCACAAGACCCAACAAATTTCATGTTCAAGCTCGCTCATCGATCTCCCCAGTATCCGCATCACCTTCGTCGTCACCGGTGCACAATTGGACATGGTGAATCAACGGGTGGTCGTTGTCACAATTAGAATTCCATGATCGATTTTAAAAAATAATAATAATATGAGGTAATGTGTCCGTGATGGACTTTTTAAGCACTCCTACTAATTTAGCTATCATTACAATATAATTGTAATAAACTATGCCAATCACCAATATTTAGTGGGAACAAAGTTATGTTAATTGCAATTATATTTAATAATGAATAGCCAGTTCACTAACAAGAAGTATACGATAAAAAATAATAATCTAGTAAGGGTGAAATTAATGTTTTAATGGCAGAAGCCTCCAAAGGAAGGAGTCAATATCACGTGCACATGAAGACTAGCAAATAAAATTTATTATTTTCTTATGAAGTAAATTACACAAGGAAATATTGAATCACATTTAGACAACTGCACGAAAACATAAAACAACAAATAAATCAAACACTTTGACATGACTTGACTAAGTCGTCATCCTTGAATTCTTAAGGATTTGGTCCTTTCCAAATGGTGGTAGATTTAGAATCTCGACTGAATTTGTTGAACTATCTTTTGATCCACTTGAAAAGACTTGGAAAGAATATCACTAGATATATCAGGAGTCGATCCGAATACAGCATTCGCAATAATATTAACCCCAGGGTTTTGGCTACTAAGTCCTGAAATGACTACTGCATTACCATAGCCAATATTTTGCTGGTAGTGTACAAGACCTTGCGGGAACACAAACACATCGCCCTTGTTAAGCACTTTTGTGATGTGGCGATTTTCAGGGTTTGAGGTGACAAATCCCACACGGAGAGTGCCTTCGAGGACTGTTAATATTTCAGTAGCACGAGGATGTGTGTGGGGAGCGGTAATACCCCATGGTGCAAAGTCGATACGGACAAGGGAAATGCCAAAGGTGTTTGAGTCCGGGTATTTGAGCTACGTTAACTGTAGTTACATTTGATCCAACTGCGTTTGCTGTGTTGCCAGGTATGTGCAATCCGCTGAAGAAAAAGTCGTTTGCTTGCACGAGCTTGGGGTCCTTGCAAACTAGACCATTCACTAGCACTGGCATAATGCAAAAAAACAATGATATAATTATGTTGAAGGTTTGATGTTCATAATTAAGTTGCCTATTATTAGAGAATATAACTATAATATTCTCTAATACCTATTATGTTTTTGCTATGATAAATAAAAGCGGCGTAATGAAATGATCGAAAAGCCATATGAAAAAAAAAAAGAAAGAGCATAATAATGTGGACATTTTAAATACCTTTACTATTATTGTCAGCAACACAGAAATCTTGAAGAGGATCAGGATCAGAAGCCAAAGCAACATAACAAGTTATAGTACTTAGGAGTCCTACTAAAAGAAACTTAGAGGCCATTGAAGAAACCATGTTTGAACTTTAATAAGAAACAATCACAACAAGAGATGAGAAAAGTATTTGAGCACAAGTAGTGAGGAGCTTAATTTGAGTTGTGAACTAATTTACCCTTTGGGATCCTTTTATAGAAAGGAGGATCGAGAGAAATTAAGAGGTGGCGAAAGCGTATGACGTCTTATGCGTCGAAAGAGTCTTGTTCAAGCTCATTGTTTACATTATCAAGATGTTGAGGTAGTAAAACTACCATTTTACCTGCTAACATTGATTATTGACTAATGTGGCGAAAAAGTCTAGTTCTCATTGTTTACATAATCAAGATTGAACTTGTAAAAGTACCATTAGTTTATGAAGACTTAAATATATGTTATAGTAATTCCTTATCTGAGTTCTTTCTTTACATGCTAATATGAGTTATATATAACCAATGTCTTGAAAAATTCTAGTTCTCATTGTATACATAATCAATTTCTTTACCTGTTAATATTATAGTTGATTGAACTGCAGGCTAGTCTTTGACATAATAAGTAATTGTATACTCCTTTTATCATGTCTAAGGTTCATATTGTAGGCAATCTAAAAAACTAAAGTAGAGGAAATAAATAACTTTCCTAATTACAAATCGATAAATAACTTTCCTAATTACATACATTTTATTGTCGACCCCAAAATCAATTTTCGACAGAAATTTACTGAAATACCCAATTTGTCGCCAGCCCATTTGATTTTATACAGTGTGAACGTATTCAGATATGGTTTAATTTAACTAAAAAGTTAAAATACTTTGAATGAATAAACAACCCAATAACTAATTAATTAAAACCAAATAAATGCCTAATACAAGATAATCCTAATCCAAATGGTTAACATGATATAGATTAACCCAAATTATAAACCTAAAAAGAAATTAATTAAAACCTAGTATGAAAGTAATTTGAAAAAAAATATATTAACAGTAAATTAAAAAGAAAACCATAAACCATTAATCGACCCAAACTCTATAAAAGAATTTCCAATAGAGAAAAAAGAGTCAACCTCATCTCATGTACTCATCTTTCTAACATACTTCATGTTCAAGCTCGCTCATCGATCTCCCCAGTATCCGCATCACCTTCGTCGTCACTGATTACATCCACATGCGCCTCCTCTTTTACACTAACATTCAGTCTCGATTCAATCGATACCTTAGATTTCGTCTCGAAACCATCTCAACTCGGACGGCCTGCCGAAAGACAACCCACGCAGTGACCAGTTTATAGAACTGTTTGATTCTCTAGAAACCAACACCAAGCCACTTTTTAATTGCGAAGTCTCCGAACTAGAAGAGAATTGTTGTTGGGGTTTAGAGAGGTGCAACTGAGATGAGGCCGAATTTCTAAACTGTCCCATCAATTTGCCACCCAATTTCGATATGGCCTTTAAACTTTTAAAAGTCTTTGTATGGCCAAAGATAGGACAACTCGGGTTCATTTCAGTCATCCAATTGAGTTGAGGCTGTTTTTAAGGACAAAATGGTAAACTCACCTAAATATTCCTTATTAACCAATGTGTTGAAAAATTCTAGTTCTCGTTGTTTACATAATCAATTTCTTTACGTGTTAATAATATAGTTGACTGAATCGTTGGCTAGTCTTTGACATAATAAGTAATTGTTTCGTCTTTAAAAAGATGTCTAAAGTACATATTGCACACAAATTAAAAAACTAAAGTATAGAAAATATAATAAAATAGATATTACTTTTACCCGTACTATAATTATATGAGTTAATTGCACTTTAGACCCTCCAAATTTCACCCGTGTTACAATTGGGTTCCCAAAGTAAAAATCCTTCCAATATAGACCCCAGAGTATATTATGTAAGCACGATGGACCCTAATTGGTAATCTGACGAATTTTTTGGCCAGAATACGGTCAAACATACGATTTGACCGTATTTGACTTATTAAATCTGTTTAAATACTTATTAAATCCGCATAAATACGTATTTGACTTATTAAAGTCATATGCTTATATTAAATCCGTACAGTTTGTGTAACACCCCCTTCTGGAATAGGAAATGGAGGTCACGTACAAAGCACAACAAATCTCAAAATAATTAATAGAGTACTAATATCTTTAAAATATTTAATATTTGATAATCCATAAATGTCAAATTAAATACAATTCTCCAAAAATTACAGAATAATCAAAATTGATCTATACTTAAAATCTAAATCAACCTAGATGGTCAAAGGCAAACTCTCTCTTCACAAAACCCTGAATCACCTCTGCAAACCTGCTGGAAGAAAAACACAACATGAGCCAAATGCCCAGTACAGATAAAGATATATACAAAAGAAGCATATCTGAAATATGGAATCAACTAAACAAAATACTGAGTAAGAGTTTAAATTACAATAGAAGAAAAAAAGTTTAAATTACAGAATAAAGTCAAGTTATCAAATATCAAACTTATATTCAAGAGTGCCAACAGAAACATAAGAAAAATGTAATGGATAACGAGATATCACGAGATATATGGAATACAGCATAATCAAAGGAGTGCAGTACGGAATATGTACCTGATACTCAAAACCACTTATATCACACTCCACAAAATCTTACCCTCAAATGCCAACGATATCAAATACTAAATGTTATTCACCACTGAAACATATTCACCTCAAATTAAATATAATCCAAACTAATAATTTCAAAATAATTCATAATCCATTCAAGGTGCCTTTAATTATTACCTTAGCTCACTATTAATACTCCAAAACTTAAACGTCAATAACAAAACTTAAGAAATCTTAAAACCCAAATATGTCAATTTATTCTTAAGACCTCTGTCCATTGTATCACTCGTATCAATCTAAGTTCATAATTATTTTTTAAATTAATTAATTTTAACATAAACTAGACTTTAAATACTCCAATTTAACCACAAGAATCACACAAATCGGATTTAAAATCATTAAGTTATATATTTTTAAATATTAGAACTTATTGCTGAAAATTCTACTACAAAAATCCTAAACCAGCCACTTCTTAAAATTCATAACAAATCATACGTTAATCTTTAATGGTTCAAAATTGGTAAATATATTCTCAGCTTATATAAGTTTAGTATATCAAAAAATTATAACGATCCAACGGTTGGATTAAGAGATATAACCCACGCAATATACCTTAAAATACAGAAATTAATTTTCAGATTTTAACGTTTTCATTCAATCAACTTATATTCCTTTATATAAATTTATCACCTCTTTACGATTATTTTGATCAAATATAATCTCAAAATTAAAAACCCTCATAACTAAACTTAAAATCAAAATGCAAAATAATATTTTCCTTCCTTGTCTGCCTTTCTTCAATACGCAGCAGTAAAGAATCTGAATTTTGGATCTTCTAGAGTTCAAAATTTATTCATGTCTTCATAAATATCGTAGCTCTCGAAAAGATATATGAAATAGGCTCAAGAATAACTTGATTCGGAGTTAATATGAGTGAGTTACGAATTTTCAAAATTATGGCTGAAAATAGTGACGGGAATAGGGACAAGTTGCGGTTTTCATCAATTTAAGGCATAAATGTAACGCCCCCAAAATCGAGACTAACTTAATCCAAAATTAAGACTATTTTTAATCCCGACCTTGTGCGTTAAATACTATCTTAATTCAACTTTATATTATACTAAAATGAAATACTAGTTGAAAATGTGGATAATTAAAATTTTTCTATATCTTTCTTTCTATTCCCTGAATCGCAACCTTTACGATTATATATCGAAGTAGATATGAGTATATACAACTCAATTCTACATTCGGATTCTTTATTATAAAATATTATCACTATATTGATTTGCTCATTTTTATGCATTCAAAACAAATATTCTTTATTTATTGAATACTTCAAGGTTTACTTACCTATCAGTATACATGTCAAGAACCATCATCATGATTCAATACAATTTTTTTTTTAAATAAATAAAAGGTATTCCTTTGCATGTCCTCGAATCCATATCAGATGGCGAATAATATCGCATTATATCATTGACCTACAAAAAAATTATTTTTGCAAGATTGAGCTCGACAGCTCAGCAAATCCAACAGTTTTCATGCTTCACGTAACATAGAATTTCATGTTCAGTTCATACATCATAATCATTTTACTATGCATATCATACATGCATTATAACTCTAAACAATGAGATTTTACGTGCTTAATATATCACATATCACATATAGATTGAGTTCCATAACTCAATCAACTTAGTCATAATTTGACTTTCATAACTCATAGGGCATAATATAGAATTTAGCATGCTTCTAAAGATCTCCTTCACAATACGATAAAGATTGCATATAATCAATATCAAATTTGTATAGCATAAAAGAACTGAAAGACTTACCTTGGGTGCTGTTTAATGTTTATAACTTATCTGCTCTGTGATGATCCTACACAAATTGAGGATACGTACATGCACATATTAGTTTCACATACTAACTTCACATACTCAATGTAAACTAATTTTATTTACATTAACTATAATCCTTTTGTTCTCGTCTTGAACCCATTCCACGTTTCTTTAGAAGCTTTTGTCTGTTATAACCCTTTTTATGCCCAAAAAGGTTCTCTCATGGCTTTAGTATATAAATACTTTACGTTTCGAGTTATAAACCGTTTACAACCTGTTTTACGAATATTTCTTATTTATATTTGTAAACTTGAGACCATATGGTTTACGAATAATTTTTATTGCATAAACATGGCCTTACTACATCATTTCTTTAATAATATAATAATCATCATTTTAAGCGTATTAACAATAATTTATATATTAATATTATGATTAAATAATATTAATATATTTAATAATTTATTATTGTTAATAATATACGTGTATATGTTGAGAGAATGAAAATATGGTTAGTTTGAATAATTTAGACATGTCATTGAGTAAAACAGTTGCTCAAAAACACAATATATTCCAAGTAATTCTTGAACATGTTTTATTGAATAGGGGATGGATTAACTAGCCTCAATTAAATGAATTACTGGAAGGCAAGAGTCTAATATTATCCTTCATGCATCTCCCCTTTCCCCACCATCTCATGATCCTTGGTATCATTACATTAATTCGTTCCTTAATCCAAATTTCAGATAACCGAAATCATTGCTTCTATTCATTCCAACACATAGCTTTTGTCTATAATATCTTCAATTGGTCATAAGAGATTTTATTACATACATCTGAAACTATTAATCTATTTCAGATGTATTAATGATCCACCATGCTAGTCAAATAGTCTCTCCCTAATTTTGAAGTTATTTTATGTTTATAACTTTACATAGATAGATTTGTATTGGGAAAAGAATATTTTTCGTTGACAAAGCTGTCCAGCCTTTTATTTTACTACTCCATAGTCCGCATGGAGAAAAGAGAAAGTATAAAAGGCATTAGACCTGCCCCCTGCAATGAGCTTAGGACAATAATCTGTTCAAAATAAGGCTTAATTACGTCCCAAAAATATCTATTTCTGTCATCTGAGCTTAGGACATATTAGGTCCTTTTATTTATGCCCGACAGCCTCTAAGAGGCATAATATCAAACACACTATATGCATCACTTTAAAAAAAAAACAGAGTTCATAAGCATTTATATCCATTACCCATCCAATAATCACAACCAAACAAAGTACTTACATTATTATTATAATGTGTTCTCTCAATTTCTACAAACATAGAATAAGTTCATGAATTACCTTTATTTGTTATAATTTTGCTCAAATCATTGCTTTGGGACTGAAATCAATCCTTCTCTTGCTTGATTATTCCTTCTAATTCAAACTGCTATCTTAACTTCTTGAGAATTTTGGTGAATTTCAGTTTCCTTAGAGCAATTTGGGATAATTTAGGAGTAGAAAGATTTTGGAAGTATGGACCGGAAATGAGAGAAAGAGAGCAGGAAATGAAATGTTCATCATTAAAGCTTCCTAGCTTTCTCTCATGATCAGATGTTATAGCTTTGCTTAGTGTACAATAGCTTAGCTTGGTGTCTTAATTAGCTTAAAAGGTTTACACCTCCTGCTTGAAGTTTCACACCTCCTACTTGCAAATTAATTACATAGTATACATACGTAACATATATACAATACTTACATTACATACATATATGTATTTACATAATACATATATTACATAATTCTTTATAAGACTTAAGTCTTAATTACGGTGTACTCACATTTATACTGCATTCCTTCCACTCAAATATATAATACATGTACTACATTACATTTCCTTACAAGTTAATTTCATACATTATAATATGTATGTAAAAATTATTCCACTTATTATGAAATTAAATTTTTCATAATTAAAATAAACACCTTTAGTGTAACGAATCACTAATTTAAATAATTAACATTTACTCCATTAATTCAATTACATAACTTATTTAAATTATACAATCTATATTGTATAATTAAATTTAATTTCCTCCTTCTTCCCAAAATGAAAGTTACATATTACATGTAATTATAATAAATCACGGTCTGATAACTTGTACATTTATACTTTTATAAAAAAATCATCTAACTAATTATGGAATTAATCCATAATTAATTTAACTCTTTCTGTGTAACGAATCAATTTAAATAATTAATATTTATTTCATTAATTATTTAAATAACTCGTCTAAATTAAATTTCTTATTTCCTTCCATAAATTGTTTTCAAGACAATTTATTTAACCCACGCATTTCTCCTCAAATTAAATATTAATTTAATTTACTAATTTTGACATCAATATTTATATATATTATATATTGGTCCGTTAAATGTATTCATTATACCTACCTTATTTAATACCCACCGTACTTATCGCACCAAATATTAAATATACATGATATACTTAAATATCATGACAAAATATCGATAAATCATTTTCATAAAAATGGAAGCTATACATTAAATAAAAATAATTTATTTAATGAAATAATTTTTCTATACTAAAATAATTTAATTCCATAAATAATTTTAGTCCTCTTTATTCCATGTAACAAACCAATTAAAATAGTTAATATTCAATTAACTATTTTAATTTACTTATTTAACATATACAACAAATTTTGTATATTTAAATTTAATCATCTTCTTCTTCCCATAAATTGTCTTCAACAATTTATTGCTATTCATTAAATATATTACTTTAATATATTTAACCATAATTTAAATATTACCTTATAATTCACCAATTTAATTAAGTGAATTAATTAACTTATTCATGAAATTTAATTCATAACAAATTCATTATAAGACTTTATAATCAAATTATATTATTTCATAATATAATTTAAATTTAATCTCCATCCATAAATTACTTCTAACAATTTATTTACATCATACTCCTATTAAAATAATTTAATATTGTAAATTATTTTAATTTGCTCATTAATAAATACAAAAGTTTTGTATCTTTAAAGCTATCCGTCTCTTTAAATAAATTGATTCCCACAATTTATTTCAAATCAAAACAAATATATAATAATATATTCAATTATTTTCTTTTCTTTCTATAAATTTTTTTCTCACAATTTATTTAACTATAGCAAATATAGTAATATATTCACTATATTACATAACATGCATACATTTCACCCAATAAAATGGAGGTTATTAAATATATTTAATACCACCAATTTACTATATTAAAATAATTTAATATTATAAATTATTTTAATAATTTCCTTCATCATAAACTATACTCATCTCATTTATTCTTAATAAATTGATTCTACAATTTATTTACATGAAATAATAAATATATAATAATAACATATTTATTATTCACAAAAATCACATATTGCACGTATTCACTTATGAAATATAATATTACATCATATATCACCAAATAAGAATTTTATTTAATAAATTCTTATTTTTAATATTTTCTGAAAATCCGGGTCATTACAATAAAGATGACATCAAATAACTTTTCTTCCTTCTTCACAAAAAATTGAAGAAACGGGCTTTGGATTTTCTCAATTCCGACATTGGATGAATTAATTATGATTTTTCTAATGGACCGCAGTGTACATGAGAATTCTACTCGAAAATTCAACTAACCAAATTAGAATATGATTAGTGTTTCATCTCCACTCTTTAAATATAAACAGAAAATAATATAGGAGTTACCAAAACCCTAATGGACTCCTCAATTTTAATTAATTCAATTATTTAATTAGCTTCTAAAAGAATTTAACTTTCAAACGAAATAAAAAAAAAATTAGTAACTTACCTTTTTACTTCAATTGTGCTTTTAGGAAAAATAAATTAATATTTAATTATTAACAAAAATCATGGTTATTATAGTTTGATAATAAAATTATAAATACAATTTAAAATTATAAAAAATTATAAATAAAATAACAAAAAATTATAAATACAATTTGTAAAATTTAAGTTATTATATAATTTGTAAAATTTAAGTCGTAAATTTTATAATTTATAATTTTGGATATAATTTATAATTTGTAAAAATTAAGTTGTCAAATTTATAAATACAATTTGTAAAATATAAGTTGTAATATAATTTTTTTTAAATTGTGATACAAATGTTAATTTATTTTTTTCCCTAATTTTTTTACTAATTTAGATTAAATTAATTTGTAAAATTATTAAAATCTCTGATTATTTGTTTTTAAAAATTTTGGACTTTTTTTGTTACTGATTAATTTTTTGGCTCTTTTTTCGTTTGTTTAACCTTTTTTAATCAGTATCAAAAAACAAATTGTACGGATTAATGTTTCAGCCTTTTTTGTCTTCTTCTTTTGTATGAGCTTTTTTAATACAAAAAGAGTATTATTTAATTTTTATTAAATTTATTTGTAAAATTTTAAATTGTGATATAAGTTTGTTTTTAAATTTTAAAATAAAAAAAATTGTATGTGGCAATCTTTGTATTAATATTTAATTTTAATAACTTAACATATAATAATAATTATTTATAAGGATTTGTACAGATTTAGTATGTAAGACCCCGACTTTTATGAAATAAAAATTTAATAATCTTTATGATTATTATTCTAAGCAATAAAATGTTAAATTGATAAAAGGTTAAAAGTTAAGGGTGATATGTGCAAATTATAAAAGTGTATCGGGGATTATTCCTTGTGTCGGCGACTATTCGTTCTGTCGAGAATATTAGGTAAAAGTACGATGGCGCCGAAACAATCAATCATTGGTGGACCCCACAACGAAATATTGTCGGTTGCAAAAAACGACATAAATAAACTTTTTTAATAAAAATTGTCAACGGACCTATCACTTTCAACTGTTAAAATACTCGGTAATAAAAGAATAGTAGCACACCCTATTCTACAGTAGCACGCGGTACTCCACAGTAGCACACGGTATTACACAGTATTTTTATATTATTGATTCAATAATTGTTACAGTAACAATTGTATAGTATTTTAACACAATAATTGTTACAGTAACATCTACACAGTATGTCATATTATTAAATCAATAATTGTCACAGCACAATAACTCATATTATTGATATGATATTATTAGACCAATTAGCATTATTGGCAATTTCTAAAAGTTCTATCAAGGAAATGGGTTATTTGATTGTGTGTCGTCTCTACGGAAGACCCCCTCTTTCCTGGGAACGATCTGGTTATCAGCTTTGTGGGTCTATAATAATTGTGAATAATTGTTGAAAGATTAAAAAGGTGTAAATAATTGATGAATAAAAAAGTGTTGATTAAAGATAAGTATAATAAGTGATGTGTGGTAGATATTTGTTCAATTTTTGATATAAATAGAGGGGTTTAACATGAGGCATTTGTTGTAAGTTGGCTTATTTTTTCATGGGACCCACAACTTTATTTCTTTTGGGACCCACAATTATCTTCTTCAACAATATAATTAATTAAAATATTTTATATAAACCAATTAAAAGTTACAATTCATGTTCTAATCAAATTGAATTAAAAACTAAAAAAGTCTAAAAATTGCATCATCCGACCTGGCGCGGTAGCGCCAGGTTTTGACTTGCCAGCGACGCTGTCGCGCCCAAGTGGCAGAGAGCCTTCTTTCCCTTCTGCAGACAGGCGCTGTCGCGCCCATTTTGTTCCTTCCAACAGCGCTGCCGCGCCATGCCTATAGCCAGCAGCCCAAGATTTTCTCCAATGCTACTTTCCACCCAGTTTTCTCTAAATCCAACTTCCATATACAAAAACCTACAAAACACCAGAAATGCATGAAAAGTAACCACAAACACTTAAAAATACACAACAATTTCAAACTTAAACGTATCTGATTCGTAGGTATGAAACTCACTCATCACAGATCTAGTCTCCTACTAAGATAAGGTATACCATTTTCTTTCATACTCCTATATTATGGTGAGAAAGTAGTATTTGTTCTATAGCTTTATCATTAAATGGTGAAAATTACTAAAATAATTAGAATTTCCTTAATAGTTGGTATGTACTTCATCAATTATCTTTTGACCTGAATCCTCCTATTAAATTTTAATTGTTATATTTGAACTGGGAATTTTATATTTTCTTGAACTCTATATTTTATCAAGAACTCTAATCGATTTTCTAGATATCGTATTGACAATTTGGACTCTAGATAAATTAAATTGAAAATCACTAACGTCTATTCTTTATCTTATTATTCTGATTATTTCTGTCCATTCATCATATTGTTGATTTGTACTAATTATAAAAAATAAGTTGTTGAGAATGTCTTTGGCCTGGGTGCAAAAACAAAATGATTGTTGAGTATCTTTGGCCTGTGTGGCAACGATACGTGATGAAAGTTCTCTTTGGCCTGGGTGCAAAGAGGAACTGTTGATGTAACACCTCCAAAATCAGGACTATTCTCATTCCTGATTTTGTGCGTTAACAATACCATCTCATTCCAACTCTATATCATTAATCAATGTTATAATTGATATAACTTGAAGATTTTCAAACTTCTTTCAGTATTCCATATCAATATAAATATTAAAATTCATTTACTTAAAACTTTTTAATAATTTAATAAAAACCATAGGTATCAAAACAATCTTATCGTTCTTTCATTCCCACAATCGCAACCTTTAGCATCGATCCATATATTTAGGTTCACAGGTGAACATAAGGTTCAACCTTTGATATGAAATTCTTCTGCTAACTCCTTGTGATCGTCATTCATCAACTATATGCTTTATGTGGCAAACTAGGCTTTCAACAACATACTATATCCACAATGTATACTAGCTTTTGTATAATACATTAATCATATATTTTGACTTTACAAGGTAAATATATAATTACATCTTCATTTCAATTCAAATAATCTCTGTTTCAAGATTCAAGATTTACATAACTTTAACTTACGTACATCGTAAACCGTCTTCACAACTTAATATAATCTCAACTAAGGAAACAATTAAAAGCTTTCCTTTACACGCGCCTCTAACCTCTATCATCATGATAGCGAGAGAATCGCATCGCATCTTTAATCTGCAAATTATTTCAAGTTTGAGCACGACGGCCCAACAAGTCTAACAGATAACACATAACACATAAATTCACATTTCATACATGGTTTACAATTACTATAGCTTGCATTTTAAAACATGCTTTCTAATCTTTATGTATCATATATAGATCACGATACCACATGCCACATTTTGTCATGTTAAATATAGTCCATGATTCATCATGCTTAAACATGTTTGCATCTTATTGCCAATATACACAATACTTTTCTTTAAATAACACATATCACATATTGATACATGAGTTTCTGTAACTCAAATCATTCTGGTCATACTTTGACCACACAAGAATATATCTCAATATAGCACCAAGGCACATATCAAATTCATTTATAAAAACTTCACATCATATAGATTAGTTTTCATATGATCATTCACAAGTTACACATATCAAGTAAATCCGAAAAACTTGCATGTGATTAGCTAATCTTATTTATGCTCACACTTGGTGTTCATCGCTCGGCGTTTGTAAGTCCAAAGAAAAACTTTAATCTTCTTCGTATGTTACGTTGTATTAGACAACCTCTTTTGATGAAACGCACATCACTTATATCCGTTCTTGCTTACTTGAAACATTAATATCTCATGTAATACCTATATAATGTAAATAAGGTTATTACATAGCTCAGCCCGAACGTGTTCCATGAATCCCAATCAAAACTTGTATATTTCCAAGATTACTAATTTAATCTCAAATAATCAATCATGCGTAATCTATATATAACATATTGGGTTCTAACATGCTATATAATTTCATTTATGACTTAACGCATGGATTTATGAATCTTTAACTTGTACAACGCCCCCTAATCGACATTCCACATTCCAATTTCGCACTTTCATAATCCTAAGTTATTAGGATTTTATCATATTTTAGATTAGTTGACTAATCTTATAAATCCACTTCCATATTGATTTCATCATCCTTTATAGGTTAATAATGTGTAAAATATATTCTATTATTGGTTTTTATCATCATATGTCACAATATATCAATACTCCAAATTTCGTTTTAAAACGAATTATAAAACTCGTTTGAACTATTTTAATCGTTAACGAACACTGTTTTTCGTTTAATCATAACTTCTTCGTTACTTATCCATTTTCGTTCATTCTTACGCCAAATTAAAGCTTACTCCATCTACTTTAACACCATATAGCCCCTGATTTCAGTCCTCATACCATTCGCTATAGAAATTCGCTCAAATGTGCTTCCTAGAATCTGTCCAAATTCTAGAAATTTGTATTTTTGTGATTCTCGGGCTAGTTTTGTGAATTTTTATCTCACTCAATATACATCGGATTGAAGTCACTTTTGGATATGTTCTACCTCATACTACGTAGTATTTTTAAAAAAATATAACATTACGAAAAGAGTTTGGCAAGACTTCGAAATAGTGGCCCGAAACAGCCGACTCATAACAGTTTTCACACTTGCCAAATTTTTTGTTTTTGCAGATTTCTAACAACTTTGTTAACTCTTTCGTTTCAATTATATGTATATATTTCATACTTATATATACACATTAACTTCACCGCGTAAATCACATAAATATATATAGCACATATATATTTATACATTCAAATCATTTATGTTTCACAATAAGAATTTAATTTATTAATTTCTTATTTAAATAGTTTCCGAAAATCTGGGTCATCACAGTTGATTAACATGATTATGACCAGAAACTGTTGATTGACATGATTATGACCAGGAACTGTGAATTGGTATAATCATGACCTTTGGTGTTACAGGCAAAGACACATGGTGAAAGTTCTCTTTGGCCTGGGTACCAAGAGAAATTGTTGATTGGCATCATTATAACCAGGAACTGTTGATTTGTGTCACAGTGATAAAATATTGATGGTAAATTTTTCAATTGGAGAAGATAGTAGACATTATGATCTATTTGACTCTTCTAATGGATTTCTAATTCTGCTGTAGATATTTGTTGAAAACTTATATCATTTACCATATGTTCTAAATATCTGATTTATTACTGTTGAAGGCTAATGATAACTTATTTATCTTAGTGATAATGATATTCTATACTAGGCTATTGGTGCTCACCCTTTTGTTTCATAAATTTCTTTTAGGAAATAAGAGTGTAGTTGAGTCTAGCGGGGAGAAAAGGGGAATGGAGTGATGGTCTGAGATAATAGTTATAGTAGTTATCAGTATATTGTAAAATAGTGTGACAATAATTGTACTGAGAACTTAAAAGTGTGTGTGTTGTCGTATTTTGCATGACATTATATAGTTGTAAATAGGAAAATTTATGGTTATTGTATGTATTTTTGGCGACACAAATTAGGTGGTGTAGACCCGAATTTGAGGGCATCACAGTTAGTATCAAAGCTTAGAGATATGATATATGGTGGAGATCTGAGATTAGAACTAAGAGGAAAGAGACGAGTAAAATACTTCACTAGTGTGTATCCTGCCTAAGTTAAATTTTGTTATTTAATTAGTTGGTCTGGATATAGGGACAATATGTGATATGTCAATTAACCTTTGTTTTGTGGCAGCATTTAAGAATGGCATTTGAAAACCAAGAGACGAGCAATAGAGTACATGAGACAATTGAAACCCTGCCAACCGGTAACCAAGATGCTGTGAATCAAGAGGGCAATAATTCTCCTGTAAACAACACAACTGACCACATGATGAATGATGGCTTTTTTAGGAGCTTTCTACAATACACGTAGAATCAGACAAGAGACTCCTATTCATAATACAGGTGAAAACGTTGGTAACTTGCGGCTAGTCACTGTTAAGCAATTCAAGGGACTGGGACTGCCTAAGTTTTTCGGAAATTTAGAACCACTCAAGGCAGAAGCATAGATTAAATAAATTACCAAAATATTTGATGTAGTACGATGCATAAATGAACAAAAAGTTCCCTTCGCCACCTTTATACTGCGTGGACAGGCGGATCACTGGTGGAAATTAGTGATCGTACTCATCTCTCGACACTCGATATGTCTTGGGTGGAGTTCCAAGAATTGTTCAATGAAAAATATTTTTCAGAGAGTATTCGCCATATGAAGGAGGTAGAATTCGTCAAACTAGAGCAGAACAACATGACTGTATCGCAGTACGAGGCCAAGTTTGTTGAACTGTCCCGGTTTGCACCCCATTTGGTGGACAATGAGAAACGAATGACTCGAATGTTTTTAAGAGGTTTAAAACCTAAAATTCGTCAACACCTCATTTCAACCAGGGGGCAATGATCGTCAAAGGGAGAAAAGCCATGATCGTAATAATGGCAACAAGAATCAGAACAATGAGATGCATAGAGGAGGAAATCAACATGCCAAAAATGGAAACCACTTCGGTGGCAGTCCTGGCGCAGAAAGTAGAAGGAGCGAGTTTAATGGGAATGACTTCAAGAGAACAAGGTTCAATAATGATCGTGGAAAGGCATCGGCACCGGTACAAATTTCAAAGGGAGGAGAACGAGTACTAGTTAGATGTTATAAGTGTGGACAAGAGGGACATATCAGCCCAAATTGTACTCAGTCAACTAAGGTCTGTTACAGTTGAGGGAAGGAAGGTCACATTGCTCGATTTTGCCCATCCGCAGAATTGACGCCATCTGTACGGGTGGCACCCAAGGCTAACGCAAACAAGGCAAAACCTATGGTTTAGGGGAGAGCTTTTGTTATGACATCCAAAAAATCTTAGAACCCAAACGAAGTTATAACCGGTAAACTACTCATAAACTCTTGTGAAGTCTATGCCCTGTTAGATACTAGTTCTACCCACTCCTTTATTTCACCTACATGTACATAACATTTAAACTTAACTCCTAAAAAATTAGACTTTGACTTAGCGGTTGAAACTCCTTTAGGAGAAATATTCATTACGTCTACTGTCTATAAATCCTGTTTAGTCCAAATCGGTACCCATACATTACGCGTTGATCTTATCTCTTTGGAAATGCATGAATTTGATGTGATTTTAGGAATTAATTGGTTGACTACCCATCATGCTAAAATCGATTATTTTTATAAGATCATTAGTTTTCATATTCCTAATCAACCTGTTATACAAGTTCGAACGACCAAACCGTTGAAATCAATAACTGTCATTTCTAGCTATAAAGTCATCCGCTTATTGAAAAACGAATGTCAAGCCTTTTTAGCCCATATCACTGATTTAAACAAAAATACGTCAGACTTGAATGATATTCTCACTGTTAATGAATTCCCTGATGTATTTCCCAAAGAACTTCCTCGCTTACCCCCCAAACCGTGAAATTGAATTTCGTATTGACCTTGAACCTAGTACTAAACCTATTTCCAAAGCCCCATACCAAATGGCCCCCATTGAACTTCAAGAGTTGAAAGTCCAACTATAGGAATTGTTAGATACTGGTTTCATACGTCCGAGCACATCGCCTTGGGGTGCTCATGTTTTATTCGTAAAGAAGAAGGACGGGAGTATGAGAGTGTGCATCGACTATCGAGAGTTCGACCATGTCACCATCAAAAATAGGTACTCATTACCTCGAATTGAGGACATGTTTGATCAGTTGCAAGGTGCTCAATATTTTTTAAAGATTGATCCTCGTTCTGAATATCATCAGCTAAAGCTTAAGACTGATGACATTTCAAAGACTGCCTTCAGAACTCGGTACGGACATTATGAGTTCTTAGTCATGCCTTTTGGACTAACTAATGCTCCTACTGCCTTCATGGACATGATAAATCGAATATTCAAAGAATATTTCGATCACTTTGTGGTTGTCTTTATTGATGATATCCTCATATACTCCAAGAGTCATGAAGATCATAAACGCCACTTGAGATTGATAATCCAAAAGTTTCGTGAGAACAAGTTGTATGCCAAGTTGAAGAAACGCGAGTTCTGGCTAGAGGAGGTAACGTGTCTTGAGCATGTGATCTCTAAACAAGGAATATCGGTTAACCCTGCGAAGATTGAAGCAATAGTAAATTGGGAGCAACCTAAGACAGTCATACAAAGCTTTCTAGGCCTAGCTGGTTATTATCGGAGATTCGTTGAAGGATTATCTCGAATTGTCACTCTATTAACTCAGCTGACTCGGAAAAGCATAAAATTTGAATGGAGCGAAGAATGTGAGAAGAACTTTCAAGAATTCAAGAGGAGGCTTGTTTTAGCTCCTGTTCTGACCATACCATCAGGATCAGGAGGATTTATCATCAACAGCGACGTTTCAAGCAGAGGCCTTGGTTGCATTCTCATGTAACACGGGAAAGTTATAACTTATGCCTCTCGATAACTTAAGGAATATGAGAAGAATTACCCTACTCATGATCTAGAGTTGGCAATGATCGTTTTCGTATTGAAGATCTAGAGACACTACTTGTATGGGGAGAAGGTGGAGATCTATACAGACAATAAAAGCCTCAAATATTTCTTCACTCAGAAGGAAGTCAATATGTGACAACGATGTTGGCTTGAGCTGTTGAAGGATTACAACCACACCATCCAGTACCACCCTGAAAAGGCGAACGTGGTAGCTGACGTATTAAGCAGAAGATCATATGCGAGCACAAGTGCAATACTGACAACACAAGGGCGCATTCTGTCTAACTTATAGAAGATGAAGATAGAAATAAAGCCATCAGGGACCCATATGAAGATTGCACATGTACGAGTAGAACCAGCTTTAATTGATAAAATTAAAGTTGCTCAAGCTACTGATCCTGAACTAGTGAATATGATGAAGAAGGTACAAGATGGTGCTATTTTGGAAGCTAGAATCGACGAGGAAGGAATACTTCGAGTTAACTCTCGACTCTGTCTTCTTAACAATCCTGAATTGAAATATAAAATCATGATGGAGGCACACAATACGCCGTTTGCAATCTACCCTGGAAGTACCAAAATGTATCGTGATCTTCGACTTATGTTTTGGTGGAGCAATATGAAGAGGGAGATCACAGAGTTTATCTCTAGGTGTTTATCATGTCAACGTGTCAAGACAGAACATCAAGTACCTAAGGGTCCATTGCAACCACTTGAGGTTCCAGAATGAAAGTGGGAGCATATCACTATGGATTTCGTGAACAGGTCTTCCCAAAGTTTCTAAAGGCTTGGACACAATTTGGGTCATTGTAGATAGATTGACAAAGTCCGCTCATTTCTTACCCATACAAGAAAACTATTCACTTGAGCGTCTTGCCAGTATGTAAATTGGTGAAATTGTGAGATTGCATGGATTCTAGTATCCATAGTTTCTGATCGGGATCCCAGATTCACTTCACGATTTTGGACCAGCTTGCAAAAAGCTATGGGCATTGAGCTGCGATTCAGTTCTGCATACCATCCCCAAACGGAAGGGTAATCAGAAAGGACAATCCAAACTCTCAATAAAAGCTAAAGTACATAAGACCTGTTGCAGAAGTGGTAAAAAGAGTTAAGAACTTGGAGCATTCTCCCTCATTAATACAGAATTGTCCACAATTAAAACAGAAATAACTAACTACAGGCACAATGTAATTTTTTGCTGCAGAATCCAATGCATAATTCAAGTTCAGTATGCATGTGATATGTGACTGCTATATCCCCCAAACTGGGCTAACTTTCTAATATTAAATGGTCCTTAAAAGAGTAAACACAAGAAGAACAATGTATGTTCTAAAACATTATGGAAAAATGTTGATGATATAATCCATAAGAGACCCTAAGCTGCCAGAGTTCGGGGGCTTGAGAGATTTAAGTAAAACCTAACAAATCACATACAACCGTGCTAAGCCACCTAATCTGATCATTGGACAACAATCTATTCTGCCAGTTGATAATGACAGAATGGGGTTCACCTTCTGCTATGATGGTGGTGATGGTTACGTTTATCCTTGCGGTGAGATGAAGAATCAGGGGTGTATTCATTCCAACGGCCATTATCCCCATTTTCCGGACTGGCTGAGCCATAATTCTGCTGTGATGGCAGCCTATTTGCAGGTGAGTCCATTGAAGTACTATATGAACCATACTTAGAAGTTTCCTGTACTAATAATGGGCTCCTTCTACCTCTATCTGACAGAGACCTCTCGAAACTAGGACTTCTAAGTATAGAATCGTTACCTCTTGGACTATAGGAAGTGTGAGTAGAGTCATAACCACCATACCTGGGAGGGTAACTAGATACTGCAGGGTTGGTTACTGGATCAACACCAGGGGGCCCATCATCTCTGATATCCCTGGGCCATCTCTGCTCTTGATAATACCTGCCGGAAGGTTCTGACAAGTGGTTGAATCTGCGGTTTGACCGACTTCTGGATAGGTCAATACTTGAATGCCCAGCTGTCCAACGTTTTTCATCTGCCTTTTCTGGCACTGGGGCATTAATTCCAGGAAACTCGACACTCATTTTTCTAGGTAGCTCAGGATTGTCTGTATCTAGTGCTCGATTCAGGGGAGTATTTTCCAAGTCTATCCTAAAAACCATTCAAGTTTCTGGTTTACATCCAAAATTTTTAACTTTTCTAGGCCAAACGCCAATTTAACTGGCGTTGGAAATTTTCATCAGATTGGAACGCCATTTGCAGTGCCGTTGAAGTGTACTAATCAGTAAAACATGTCTTGAAGTAGTGTTGGATTTTTTATTTTTTATTTTTTGAAAAATTAAACATGTGTCAGATAATTTCAACACCACTTGAAGTGGCGTTGGAATTTTTTTTTTTTGAACAATTAAACATACAAAAGCCACTTGTTGTTTTTGGTTCATGTTAGATAACTTCAACGCCACTTGAAGTGGCGTTGGAATTTTATTTATTTTGTTTTGAAAAATCAAACATGCAAAAGTCACTTGTTGTTTTTGTTATAAAACATGTGGGATAACTTTACTTGAGGTGGCGTTGGAATTCTATTATATTTTTTTTTTTGAAAAATTAATAATGCAAAAGCCACTTCCATTTGAAGTGGCGTTGGAATTGAAAAAAATTATCCACAAAACTTGAACACCACTTAGTTTGGCATTGTAACTTAAAAATTTTTTTATAAAGCAAATTTGGTAAAAAAAAAAAAAGAAAAGTAAAGTAAAACGTCAAAGAATTTTTTTTTATAAAGCAAACTTGAACGCCACTTAGTTTGATGTTGTAACTTTTTTTATTTTTTTATAAAGCAAATTTTTTTAAAAAAAAAAGTAAGATGTGAGAGAATTTTTTATAAAACAAACTTGAACACCACTTAGTTTGGCGTTGTAACATTTTTTTTAAACTTCCTTCAACGCCAAACTAATCAGCGTTGTAATTTTATTTTGTTTTTTATTTTTTTTTTATAAAGAAAATTTGATGTCTATAAAAAATATTGATATATGTTATAAAGCAAAAAACAATAATGTCTATACAAAAGTTCAAGAGATCAAATAAAGATATTATAGCAACATAAAAAATATTAAAATATAAAAGACATTCAAATTAGAAAAGCAGTGATATGAAGAACAAGTATTCGGTTGAAATGAAGGAAACATTGAAGATAAGTACAAGATTGATAGAAATAGTACACAACTACATTCGTCCGCATATAAAATTCTATTACATATAACATTTAATGACGTCGAGCTTGTGGTTACTACAATTTTTACTACGTTTTGTGTGTCTTTCCTGTCCACACACACTACAATAGACAACTCTATTGGACATGTCCATCTCTGTGTGGATTCTTGTCGTGTCACCTCTTTGTCCATTTTTTTTCTTTGTCCTCTTAAAATTTGTATTAGGTATTAGAATTCCAAAATCTTCCCAATTATTTGGTAGCGGGAAGGTCCAATAGTCTTGGTGTAAAAGTGACTGGAAGTTAGGTGTCCACATTTTTGCATATTGTACATTCTTGTGATGATCTGCAATGTACGGACACCAATCTTTATTTATCTTCATACATGTCGCAAGAACATGAGAACAAGGGCATCGTTCTGCTTTCCACTTTTCGCACGAGCAAGACCATTCGTTCAATCGCACAACTTGTATATTATCTCCCTTCCAGTTGTTACCGCGTCAAACTCGTGCAATTTTGACATCAAATATATCAGTTAGTACATTGTATGAATTTACCACGTGAGTTGTTGCCTTCTGCATAATTCTTTCAAACTTTTTTCTAGACTCAATACAAAACTCGTGCCTATCATTGATTTCTTTCAATGATTTCTTACAAAGATTTCGTCCGTTTCAGATTGAACAGTTCAACAGATCGGTAAAATATATATTCAACCATGACAATGATCGACAAGTTTCGAGTAGACATTATATTGTTGTTAAAATATTCCATTAAGTTTGAGGTCGTGACACCGTATCAACAGCCACCGTCATGGGTAAGTGTCCACATCTCTGGCAGGATATTACACAACCAATCATAAGCTTCATGAGATATTTTTTTTATTTCTTTCATGTATGCCTCAAAGTTTCGTACTTGATGGGTGTTCTCCGCTTTCCAACAGAGCAATTTCAAGTCAGAACCTGGGTTTGCAGATGCAAAATTGCTTTAAACATGATGAAGATAGAAACGATGAACCCCAGCAGGCGCAATGAACCCATTTTCTTGTACATTCATAGCTTATATTATGTCCTGTGCATGATCAGAAATCAAACACACTTTCCACCACTGCTTGCACACATATTGGCAAAGAAGTTTCAAAAATCATGACCAATTGTCACCCATTTCCTCATTAACCAAAGCATAAGCAACAGCGTATTGTCGCATTCTTGAATCAAATCCCATGGTAACCAGTAATTTCCCCTTATATTTACCTTTTAAAAAAGTACCATTAATGGTGAGAACTGGACGAGTGTGTAATCAACCATCAATCACCGACTTGAATGCCCACCACATACACTTAAAGGCAGATTTACCTTAACCAAGTATATACGGATCAGCCTCAATCTTTACAACACTCCTCGTATTGTATGTCTTAATGGCAATCATGAATCTAGGGAGTTGTGCATATGATGTATCCTATTTACCATAAATTACAGCAATATTGCAGCCTGTTTGCCATACCACGCCCTTTTGTACGTCACCTGATATTCGTATGTTTTGTTGATCATGGATTGTATATCCACCACATTGGTATTCGGGTTTTCCGCAATTTGATTACATTAATAAAAAAACACATAATTTTAGTTAGATAAGATTATTTAAACTACTTACCAAAAATAATTGATGACAATATTAACATACATATTAAGGAATTACCATTGATTTGATGGTGTTTCCAATAAATTTTGTTGTAAGCTTAGCATAATCTTGGTAGAGATTTGTAAACTGATATATGTGTTCATACGACAATCTTGTAATATGAAAATATATGTGTTTCTTTAATTTGGATGCACGAAGCCTCCAAGGGCATTTTTCACTTTTACACTTGACTTCATAAATTGTCTCATTGCTCATGTAAGTGTCAAAATTTCTACGTTCCTTAATATGTACCCCTTCAACTACTGATTTGAGAACATCTTTGTTTGCAAAAAGAGCACCCAGATACAATTCATCATAAGAACTATCAAATGTTGCCCCATAACCACTATGATCAGTTATCTTATTTTTAAACTCCTCAGTTTTAAACCATGATTAGTTGATGTTCTCGGTTAGACACATCAACATCACTGACATTACCAACATATGCATTATGATCCTCATTCTCTCGGCTAGGCACCGAGCCATCTTCATCACTTCCCTCATCATCGGTGGGAGGAATCTTACTTGCACCATAGCTATCAGGAAAATTTTCACGTGAAGCAATATTAATGATAGTTGAAGAAACCAATGCTTTTCCAAGGTCAAGCTCCCAACGAGTATCATCTTCATCCTCAACTTTCACTACATCATTTGGACTGCAGGCTCCCTGAACAACATGTCTCCACTGCGATTATAGTAGTGGTCATAATTTTGTTCATCATTCAATGATATCCCTCCATGACCACTACCACCAACATCAATGTCTTGATTTTGATACATTTTGAGAAGCATCTCCATATGACATATTCATCTTTTCTGACTGTAACAAAGTTAATGGGCTAGACTGAGTTACCAAATTAGTATATCCATTATGCCCCATAAAAAAATTATTATAACCCATTAATGATGAAGTAATTTTACTCCACAATTATTATTGTAGCATCTTTCTGGAATACCCAACATAATATCAACGTCATTGTCATTGTTAATTTCTAATCTATAAAACTTAGACACCCTCATTCACAATATAGCTTGGATATTTACAACTTAATTTGTAATTCCATCGGGAGGGGTCTTTTCCCAACTCACTGTAGAGTTTATGAATCAGCTCGTTATACAAGGTGTTACGTTGTATGAGGAAATTCCCCTGCTTTTTGACCTACATTTACACTAACTAGTATGTCATTTGCCAAACATCACACTTGGAAAGTTTTTTTTAATTTTTTCTTATAAAGCAAATTTGGAAAAAAAAAAGTAAGATGTCAGAGAATTTTCTAATACATTTGCGTTGTATATTTTTTTTTATAAAGCTATTTTTTTTATAAAAAAAAAATCAAAAAGGCTCTAAGGCCAATCTCTCTTTTTTTTAATAAGAAAATTTTTAAAAAAAAAATCAAAAACAATCTAAAGACAAGGTTGAGAAGTATTTTGTCTAGTTTTTAGACCAAATGTTGTTTTACTTTCCTTTCACTTTTTAAATTTTACTTTACTGCATGTACTTTCCCTTGCTTTCAAGGCATCGTGTATGAGATGACTACTAGTCATTTGAATCATGTATGAGATTCTACTTATTTTGCATGCATGTGCTACATAAATCACATGAGCCTACATGAAATGACTATTCGACGATCACAGGAACAAAATACAAGTGGGTTGAGTTATTTTTCATTTATTTCAATGCTTTGTTTCAACTTTAAATTAAAGGCAGTAAAGTCATCTCAATTTCTATCTACTTTTTTTAATCTAACTTTCTCTCTTTTACTGATGCTCTATCATCTCACTTTACATTTAATTTTTATACAATCTCACTTTCTCCTCTCCGTTTCTCCTTTTCTACTTACTTGCAAATAGACTTATGGCTGATGGTGACTGGATTCACTACGATCCTATTGATGGATCATTATTGACTCTCCAGTCTTCCCATCGTTCAGAAAATATATGGCAGGGTCAGGTATGTATTATTTATTTAGTGCGTTTATCCATACTTAATAAACAATGTATATTAGGACATTATTTTATAGTAGTAGTAGACCTTTACTGATGTAGGCCAGTCACACGTGTTAGACCATCAGCCAACCGATCCTGTTGCACAATCTAGGGAACCCCGCACGCGTAGATGTGACAGTCGACTTAGGGATACATCCTCAACACCAGTTTACACCGAACACTAGTTGACGTTATGAGGACATCCCGTCAACATCTCAGCCACGAGACATTCCGTTTACATCTCGGACGCTGCAAGATGATGTAAAGACAACTGATATGGACTATGATCCATCTTAATTTTGTACTCATCATCATTTGGTATATACACAACTATTCCCTAATCCACTTCTATCATGTGACGAAATTCTATCTTCATATCAAGTTTTCCCTTCCATGCCGCAATTTTAATCTTTTCAGTCATCGACAATACAGGACGAGTCAACATTGCCAACACCTCCACCTGCACACATTCGGGAACCACGTAGAGGACCTGTGAGAGAGGCTAGAGATAGAGGGAGGCCATGTGACACACATGACCAAGTGCATAGATAGATAAGTTTAGATTTTCTCGGGCCTATCTTATTGAGTTGTATTTAGTATTGAAATTGTAAGTATATATGTTAATGTTTTATTTATTAAACAGATTATTCTTCATTTGGTTTATAAAATGAGTAACACATTATCTAAGCCTTTATTTTTTATTTTATTTTATAATAATGATTAATAATAATAGACTAGACATTGAACTATTCATTTTACTCGACTAAATCTTTATAATCTTAAAAAAGCGATGTACATTAAAGCAGAGACAGGAAGTGTGATTGACATCCTTACCTTTGAGTTCAATTGGGTTTTGCTATTTTACATTTGTTTTTAAAAAAATAATATTCTAACGCCACTTCAACTGGCGTTTAAGTCTGACACCTTACTCTCTCTTTTTTTTCAAATTTGCTTTATAAAAAAAAAATTTAAAAGTGGGAACCTAACTGCCAGCCACTTATGCACCAAGACTATTGGACCTTCTCGCTACCAAATAATTGGGAAGTTTTTGGGATTTTAATACCTAATGCAAATTTAAAGAGGACAAAGAAAAAAAGATGGACAAAGAGGTGGCACGACAAGAATCCACACAGAGATAGACATGTCCACTAGAGTTGTCCATTGTAATGTGTGTGGACATGAAGGACACACAAAGTGTAGTAAAAATTGTAGTAAAGTATCACAACCTCGACGTCATTAAATGTTATATGTAATAAAATTTTATATGCGAACGAATGTAGTTGTGTACTATTTCTATCAATCTTGTACTTATCTTCAATGTTTCTTTCATTTTTAACGAATACTTGTTCTTCATATCACTGCTTTTCTAATTTGAATGTCTTTTATATTTCAATGTTTTTTATGTTGCTATAATATCTTTATTTGATCTCTTGAACTTTTTTTTACAGATATTAATGTTTTTTGCTTTATAACATACATCAATGTTTTTTACAGACATCAAATTTGCTTTATAAAAAATATTAAAAAACAAAATAAAATTACAACGCTGGTTAGTTTGGCGTTGAAGGAGATTTTTTTAAAAAAAGTTACAACGCCAAACTAAGTGGCGTTCAAGTTTGTTTTATAAAAAAAATTCTCACACTTTACTTTTTAAAAAAAATTTGCTTTATAAAAAAAAATTTTAAGTTACAACGCCAAACTAAGTGGCGTTCAAGTTTTGCGGATAAGTTTTTTCAATTCCAACTCCACTTCAAGTGGATTTTGCATTCTTAATTTTTCAAAAAAAAAATATATATATATATATAATAGAATTCAAACGCGCATTGAAGTTATTAGACATGTTTTTATAAGTGACTAGGGCTGAGTAAAAAACGGATAAAACCGAATAACCGAACATAACCGAATTTTTTTAACCGAATTATTTCGGTTATTCGGTTATTTTCTTCAATTCGGTTATAACCGATTAATATTTTGATTTTCGGTTTTGGATACGGTTATTAAAATTGTGGTATTCGGTTACCCGAATAACCGAATAGATTACATTTTTTTAAAGACTTTGATTCTTTAAAGAGACTTTTAAGAGTTAATACTTTTATGACTCACTCTCAGTTTATAATTATTTACTCAACCTCTGCCGACTCTCTTTTCACAGCCAAATGGCTCAAATCCCTGGACCCTGGTAGCATCAGTGCATCACTTCGCTTCTCCACGACCAGTCAACCCATTCACTCCGGCTTCGCAAATCGTGACCTTTCCCCCACTCCGGCCTCTCTAGTCTCTACGATTCCGCCTCCGACCCCCCGCCCCTCTGCGTTTATCGGCCTCTGAAGTCTCAGATCTCATCTCTGCCTCTCAAGTCTCAGATCTTATCTCTGTCTCTCAAGTCTTAGATCTCATCGCACGAATTGAACAGTGAACACCTTGAAGGTATTGTAGACTTGTAGTCTCTGTTTCATGGGTTTGTGAGTCATTCAAAGTTGGAATACTTTTTCAAGAATTTAGAAGACTATTTGAAGTGCTGGCCTGCTGGGTACTTTACCAAAAGTAAGATACAGACACACGGAGTTTGAATCTTTGATGATAATAATCACTCTAATACTCTATAGTCAAGTGTTGAGACTTATTTGTTTGAATCTTTTAAAATTATATATTTTTGAATCAGATATTGGTTCATCAAACTGGTACTTTTAGTTATATCTTAATCAGATATTTGAAATGACTTTTTTTTTGTTTGGTAAAAATAAAATTTAATTTCGGTTATTAACCGAGATAACCGAATAGTAAATTCGGTTTTCAGTTTTCGGTTATTCGGTTATTGCGTAATTCGGTTAGTTTTTCGGATAGCAAAATTATATAAATTTCGGATATCGGTTATAACCGAATAGTCTATTCGGTTCGGTTATAACCGAATGATCAGTCCTATAAGTGACTTTTGCATGTTTGATTTTTTTAAAAAAAAAATTCCAAGTGGCGTTAAAGTTATTTGACATGTTTGCTTTATACCAAAAACAACAAGTGGCTTTTGTATGTTTAATTTTTCAAAAAATAAAATAAAATCCAACGACACTTCAAGTGACGTTGAAGTTATCTGACATGTTTTACTTAGACTTTCAACGTCACTTGAAGTGACGCTCGAATTTTTTTATAAATAAATTCATTTTAAATAAAAAATTTAAGATAATTTTTTTTTATAAAAAAATCGTTTTTTTAAAAAATAATTTAGTTAAGCTAATGTAGGGGATTAGTACACTCCAAGGCTACTACAAATGACGTTCAATCTCATGAAAATTTTCAATCCCAGTTCAATTGGCGTTTGGTCAATTTCTAGAAAAGTTGAAAAATTTAGATGTAAACTAAAAACTTGAATGGTTTTTAGGCTAGTCTCCGGAAATACTTCGTTTTGGGGGATTTTGGCCAAGGGATTTATGTAGTTTTGGAATTACTTAAATTTTTTCGAAATAATAGATGGAAACATGTACAAGTATGATGAAGAATCTAAAACCAATTGCATAGAAAAGAAAATTGGACCGAAAATTAAGACCAAAATTACATATAATGGTAATAAATAAACTTAAACCAATTACTCCATATTTTACACAACGATCTTTTATTTTGTTTCCTCTTCTATTAATTTCTTAGTTTGTTATATACATTTATTTTAGCTTAATTTCTTTCATATAATATAAACTATAATAATTATCAAAAACTAGTGATAATAAAAACAAGTAACAAACTAAAAATTATGAGATATATTTTTTCTCTTAAATAAAATAAGACACGTTAAAATAGTATAAGCTCTGAGAATTATCATATTTAAACTTAATTGTTAATAGTAGATTTGTCTAAATAAAATTTATTATCCTCTACTTATAATTTTTATTTTTGTATCAACATTGTTAAAATTAATAGCGATTCATGTTTCAAAAGTAATTTATTTTTATTTTTTTAGAATGTAGATTTTTTTAATTTTATTTTTCAGGAGTAATAATTTGACTCAATTAGAGATGCTAAAAATTCGAAGTTAATTTAAATGACAATTTTTTTTGAACACTCACACATAATTTATAATCTATTGTAAAGTTGTATGATATATGTAGTTGGCATAAGTACTATAATAGTTATAATATATTCATTTTTTTTTGTTAAAGATATACACAAATATGAGAAGTATATTATGAAGTGCATAAGAGCATTTTCTTGCATTTTTGTAAGTTAATTTCTTTTATAGTTAGTGTTTTAAAATAAAAATTTATTCTCAAAATTAATTAATTAATTAATTAATTTTTTTTGGCTAAATTTGTGCTACTTGATTATGATAATAATAAAAAAGCTGCATTTTCTTAAAATTTAAAATTTCAATTGTTTTTTGAAACAAAAATTCGACTTTTAAATGCAAACTAACTGATATCACCATTACTCCGGGCGCCTCCTTATGCCCCAACCCTAAAAAACCACTACTGATTCAATCAAAACTCACTGATCACTCTCCTAGCTCCGATTTCTACCGATCCAAGAACCCTAAACCCTAAACATTTCAAAGCCACATTCTTTTTCAATCGGAATGGAATAAATGAATCTTTGCCCTTTATAAAATAGATCAAGAAACTGAAGTGGCAGTGATTGGAAATAATGCCATTGTGGAATCTCAGAAGAAACCATTTTCAAGGCGTTGATTTGTTCATCTTCTCGAGGGTTAAAAGGGTCTCCAAAATTGCTGCCGCAGCTGGTTTTCATGGTCAGGCGCATGTAGAATCTCGCCCTTCTAATAACCCAGAGACCGTTTGGTTTATTAAGGTTTTATGCACACTCTGTATTCGTAGCTCACCTTCTCTTGATATTTTCAGCTCTCATTATTTTCGGAATAATTTGAATCCTTTTCTGGCATTCGAAGTTATAAAGCACGTAAATTTCAATTTCAAAAACCCCAAACTAGCTTTTAATTTCTTTCAGTTTACCAGGCTGAATTTGAAGCTTATTCATTCTTTTGTTACTTATAATTTGCTATTGAGGTCATTTTGTGAAATGGGTCTTCATGATTTGGCTAAATTGGTTCTTGATTGCATGAGGATTGATGGCTATCTGCTCGATAATTGGCTATTTGAATTTTTGGTGATGTCATTTGCGAATGCAGGCAAGTTTGAGATTGCCAAAGACTTGTTTATTGCTCAAGAGTTGTTAATTTCTCGGTCAAGTAAGGATAAAGTAGGGAAAACAAGTTCTTTTGTATATAATAATTTTTTGAGCTATTTGGTGAAACTAAACCGGGTGAATGAGGCTGTAGGATTTTTTAGAGACCATATATTGAGATCAAAGTGCTACTTTCCCGATACTTGTACATTTAATATTGTACTCCGGGGAATGTGCAGAGCTGGGGAAGTTAATAAGGCTTCTGTTCTTTTCAATGATATGAGCAGTTTTGGTTGTTTGCCTGATGTTGTTTCTTATAATACCCTTATAAATGGTTTGTCTCGGATTGGTAATGTGGATAAAGCTCGGGAATTATTGAGAAAAATCCAGTCGCAAGATGATTTCTCACCGGATGTTGTCACCTACACATCAGTTATATCAGGTTATTGCAAGCTGGGTGAGATGGAGAAGGCTTTAAATCTTTTTTAATGAGATGATTAGT
The DNA here is from genome assembly GCA_034770075.1 of Aralia elata. NCBI lineage: Eukaryota > Viridiplantae > Streptophyta > Magnoliopsida > Apiales > Araliaceae > Aralia > Aralia elata. The sequence continues at coordinate 86,063,117 of CM068384.1, forward strand.
GGTGGAATTAAACCGAATTTGGTTACCTTTAATGCGCTTATTGATGGGTTTGGCAAGATTAGTGACATGCGTTCAGCATTAAATATGTTTGAGAGGATGTTTATTCTTGGTTGTCCTCCTGATGTTGTCACCTTTACGTCTCTCGTTGATGGTCATTGTCGGATGGGACAGGTAGACCATGGTTTGAAAATTTGCAATGAAATGAAAGCAAGAAAGTTGCCTCCAAATGTGTATACTTTTTCTGTTATTATTAATGCCCTTTGCAAGCAAAATAGACTAAACGAGGCTCGAGATTTTTTAAAGCAGTTAAAGTGTAGGGGGGATATAGTGCCACAACCATTTCTTTATAACCCTGTTATTGATGGGTTCTGTAAGGCTGGCAATGTTGACGAAGCCAATGTCATTGTTACAGAAATGGAGGAGAAGAAATGCAACCCTGATAAACTGACATTCACTATTCTCATACTGGGGCATTGCATGAAAGGTAAAATGTTGGAAGCCTTAAGCATTTTTAATAAGATGTTGGTAGTCGGTTGTACTCCAGATACTATTACTGTTAATTCATTGATATCTTGCCTTCGAAAGGCTGGGATGCCCAACGAAGCCTATAAGATAAGGCTAGCGGTATCAGGGTACTTAGATTCAAGTATGTCATCCTCTAGCAGGACTATTCCAAATATGGATATCCCAGTGGCTGTTAGTAAATAGGGCTTTCAGTAGTGCAATTGGCATTATGGGCCTAGCCGCATCCTTCCTCAGTCACACTTCGACATTAGGGAAAAATTTCAGCTTGTACGCGAAAGTAAGTCAGCAAGTGGTATGTATTTTTCCCTTGTCTTTTTTGTATTAGTTTGTGGAACTATTTGTTGCAGTTTTTGTTTTAGCCCAATTATACACTGTTTGGTGATCAATTATGTATTTATGTCTGTACCTATAATGAGTGCATGACATCTTACTAGACAAAGAGAGGACGTAAAAAGTGTGGGAAAAGATGTATTCAGAGGGAAAGAAAGGAAATTATAGAAATAATAGCGAGAGAAGGATAACTTGAAGAGTCGTGTAACTCCAGTTGAAAGTAAATATCCCTATTATGCCATTCACCTCTCTTTATAATGAACTTATATAGGCTTATGCTACAATGTTTGTTCTTTAAAGGGATATTAATTTTGAAAAATCAACTTATCTTATATGTGAGAATGGTGGAAGTATTTCATATTAATTTTTTGGGTCGATAAATAATGTTGGGTCTGAGTCCTACTGAGAAGGAGAAAATGAGTAGGTGATATATAAACTTTTCTGGGTCCGACCCACTTTTTCTTTTCTGATATATTTCTCTTCTTTGTTCTTAAAAGTTGTCTGAATTTTTCTCTAAATATAGATACATATAAAGGAATATACACTTGGGTCTTGCAGATGTTCCTTGCTTAAGGTATATTTGATTCTGTTTATTATATCTTCAAATCTCACATAATAAGATCCAAAGATGTAATCTTTAAGGTTTTGGTATAAATATTTAGACAGTTTAAGATCTTCTAATTTAGTTTGCTATGGGGTTTCTGTACCTAATTTCTCTAGCTACAGGAAAAAAAATGTAAAAGGTCATTTTTCTCGGGTTTTTTTTCTTCTTTTTTCCGCTTTCTTTCTCTTCCACCCTTTTCAAGTGTTTGGTGGGTTCAGAGTTGTTTTCCTGGTGATTTACAAATTTGTAGGGGTGAAATGTTGCTCAATTATGGATTTTTTTTGCTGATTTTAAATGGGTTTAGTCTAATTTTCCTGGTAATTCTTCAGATTTTTAGGAGATTTTTGTTGGTCATGTTTGTTATTTTTTTTTTTCTGATTTCTGTGGTTTGGTTTGTTCTTGCAGATCTTTGGAGAAGCTACAGAATTTGATAAATTTGTAGCATTTACCAGGTTAGTCTTCTCAGCCTTCTTTTCTTAGAGGCAAGATTTTTGTGATTTTTTTTTAATTATATGATGGTTAAGTAAACTTAGTGCACACTGGGCAATAAGTTGAAATTTGAGATATCAAGTACAGATTAATTTAATTTTTGTAGGCTTTTCTAGTGTATGCACAAAAAACCAGACCCACATTTAAAATTTCAATGACCGGTAATTTATCACAATGAATGTATTATTTGTGCTTGATATTTTCTTAGGACTTGGGCTTGGAATGTTTGCCATTCATTTAGCTCAACCCTAAGTTCAGATTTGAGGTGTTCTTTGGTGGAAAGGCTGAAATTCTGGCAGGCCTAAATTTTTTGCTTGGAATTTCTTGAAGTGTTGCGAGTACCTGTGTAGATGTAGGGAGAATTTTATTTTACATATTATACAATAGACCATTTGCTGATTATTTCTTTCTTTTCTTTTGTAAGTGGGACTATATGAGTTAATTTAACTTTAGGCCAAACCGCCAAAGTATGTATTAAATAACAAAAAAGTTGTTTGTGATAAAGTTTTGCAACTTAAGGTCCATGTGAAGCTGTCTTTATCTACTTATCTTTTTTCTTTTCTTTTCTCTTTGGGTGCCTTTTTTCTTTTCCCCTTCTCTTTGTTCTTGGCTATCGGTCTTTGTCGCAAAAATCTAATTTATCGTTTATCTTTTTCTCCAGCCTTATTCACATGCAAGTGGTATATGATTTTAAAAGAGAGAGTTTGTAAGTAGAAGTGCTTGAATAGAGTGAAGGGGGAGAGAGTTGTACTTGACACTTATCAAATTAGGGATAGATGTCATTTCGCAGTATAGTTCGTGATGTAAGGGATGGTTTTGGGAGCTTATCCAGGCGGAATTTTGATGTCAGGATTTTGGGTCATCACAGGGGAAAATCACACTGTTCATTTCATGAGTTGAATGACCAACCCATCGTAATTCAGAACAGCCGTTGGGCTAACCTCCCTCTTGAGCTACTTTATGATGTAATCAAACGACTGGAGGAGAGTGAAAGCACATGGCCTGCACACAAGCATGTTGTTGCATGCTCTGCTGTTTGCAGGTCATGGAGGAGTATGTGCAAGGATATTGTTAGAAATCCAGAGGTCTGTGAGAAGCTTACTTTTCCAGTTTCTCTAAAGCAGGTAGCATAGTCTCTCTCTCTCTGTGTGCCCTCGCTATGATTTAGTTTTTAGTAATGGACGAATGCACGTCAAATTTTCTCCCTTTATGATATCAGTCATTCATAAGATTGACCTGAATTTGTATGGGCTGTACTTTTATTCGTTGATTTTATTTGCATTGTAACAGTTCAATGACTTGTTTCGTACTGTTTGGGACAAAAATAGCTAAGTCTTAGGGGGTGTTTGATAAAAAGTTCTGAATGATTAAGCAATAATCAGCTGAATGACTGCATACTGAATGAAAAAAGTTGTTTGATAATTGACATGTCTGAAACATCTGAATGACATAATTTTATTATTTTACCCCTCTGAAAAAATTCAAAGTTGTTATAAATTTATTTAATATTACTTAATATATATTTTTTAATTTTTTAATTTTTTTAATTTTTTTTACTTCATTCAGCTGCTCATTTAGCCATTTAACCAAAAAAATCTGACTTAACCATTCAGCTCAATCATCTGACCGATCTAACTATTCAGATGATTTTTATCCAAACAAACGCACTTAATGGCTGACCGAGCCATTCAGCCATTCAGATGTATTCAGTCCTAAACAAACAGTCCCTTACTCATTGTTTTTTCAGCCAGGACCTCCTGACGGGACTATTCAATGCTTTATCAAGAGGGACAAGTCTAATTTAACACACCACCTTTTCCTGTGTCTTAGCCCTGGTGAGCATTTTGTTTAACCTTTTGGTAGACTCATTTTGTGTGTTTTAATATTCCTCTAGGGCACATCACTTTTTGGTTGATGGACTTTGTAACGTAGCAAAAATAGTTGCATCTGACGCTTGTCTATCGTAAGATATGATTTTATGCTACGTCGATTTATTTGAAAATGCTTACTCATGCAATCACATCTTGTCAAAATTTTAGTTGCATAAATACCTATAGCACGTCTTTATCGTACTGGGCACATGCATACATAACTCGTGTCATGCTTTAGTAAGCAACAGGAATGTGATTTCTCATTCACTGTACATTTGTTGAAGAATTTGTAAGAAACTTCAACGAAAGGAACTTACAAGTTACAACAGACAGAGGTCAACTGAAATGTGTTGGAATATTTATACCTAGTGTTTGGCCAATTGCAGTACTTTATCAAAGTCATGGTATCTTGGCACTAGTGGGGTGGGGGGAAATGTTAATATATTTTCTGTTGCAGGCAGTTGATAAAGAATTGGTTTTTTAATATGATTCAGTGAATGTTATTTACAATTGGCACAAAAAATCTATTTCGTGCTTCTGAACTCTCTCTCTCTCTCTCTCTTTTTAATTGTGGTTATTCTGTTTTGCAGCTTTACTAGTTGAGAATGGAAAATTTCTTCTGTCTGCAAAAAGAACTCGGCGAACGACTTAAACAGAGTATGTTATCTCCATGGATGCGGACAACATTTCAAGATCAAGCAGCACCTATATTGGAAAGTTGAGGTAACAAAATGGAAATGCAATATCTGTTCAATTCTTGTATGTTTTTTCAATTCATTACTTAAAAGTTGCTTGAACTAACCTTTTCATATCTCTGCCCTATACATTTTTTTTTCTGATTAAGTAAAACAAGAAAGGTAAAACGAAAAACAAACACACCCAGTGGGACTGGAACGACTGATTAGAAGTCAGATGCCTTATCCATTAGGCCATGGGTGCTACTTGAATCCATTTTCTTGATGCATTATAAGAAAATCATTAAAAACAATAATTAAAATTTAAAACATGTGAATCCTTTATTAGTCGAAAAAATATATATATTGGTCTTCTTTTTCCTAGGAATGAGTATGCAAGTAAGATCAGACCTCCAAATTAATTTGAACTTAAACATCACCTCTTAGATACTTAGAAGAAGAGTTGCAGCTGCCAAACATAGATGATGTCCATTGCTCTTAAATGTATAACTATTAACTTGCTGGAGTATGATTGAGAGAAATTGCTGACTTCTTTACCTTCTAATATTCCAGGAAATACAAAGTTAATTCATCCATCCCATTTAGGTATCAGCAGTCAACATTGTGCTTAGTTTATGGGAAAATGACTGATTGTGTTATAAATGCCCCACCCTATAAGAGATTGAGCATATTAAATGTGATACATGGAGTCACATTTATAGTCCATTTTCTAATAAATTGCAATGGTTTTGTAATTTTGAAAACATATTAGGACATACAAAATGGGCCTAAACCTTAACTTTTAACAGGGAAAGAAAAAAAAAGGGTGTAAAATTATAACACTAATTGGAACTTTTGAAGAAGGTACAGAAACACAGGTAATTTGAATTTTGAAATCCCTTGTTTATAGGAAAACTTGTTCTTAGTTAGTTTTGACCTGCTTGATTTCTTTCAGGATTTTATTATTTTCATACTTAATTTACGGAAAAAGAATAAAATGCCAAATCTTGTACATGTATTATTTGACTACCCTTGAACAAAATTTTTGGCTCTGTCCCTGGCTGCCTGATTTTACAGTTTAGCTTCAGAAGAACCGAGTGGTCCTTTCATCACACCAGTCGGTCGTTGATTTCACATTGTCAGTTGATTGATCTGCATTTTTTTAATGAATCAAAAACTTTCTAATGAGCTATTTGTTTTATTTCATCAGATCTATGTTTTGTTTCCTTGATTGATTTAGATCTATGTTTTGTTTTATTTTTATTTTTTTTTTGTTTTGGTATAAGGGGGTACATTGTTTTTTGGAACTTTTTTTATTCTGTTGATATCAGCTCTTTTTTTAAAAAAAATAATTTAATTTCTTTGACATAATAACCTTCATACTAATTATAACCTTCGTACTAATTTATTTTTTTAGAATTCATACTTTCTAATTATAGTTACCAACAGGCATCTTTTAAAAAGAAGCTAAAACAATATGAACATTAGTGGAGAACCATTGGCTCCTATTCACTCACGAGTCATTCTAAAATAAGTCTTAGCTTGAAAAGAAAAGGTTAAACATCAAACTTCTTCATCTCATCTCAATTTTTCTATTGTTTTCCATATTTTGCCTATTTGTAAATTTGTCCTCTTTGTGCTAAATTGTAAGGACCAACATTTATATAAACTTAAAATGCAGTGAACAAACCTAAGATATGATCGCACCTTACAAAAACTACATGCCTGGGATTTAGTCCGGGTCAATGTTCTTCTTGAAGTTAAAAAGGGAATTAAGAGACTAAGTAGTGGTGTGGGATTTTAAAGTGATTGTAGAAATTAGCTAACCCTCATAACTAGGACTCCTTGCAATGATTGATTTTTAATAAAAGAGAGAAAATAAAATTATATATTGTGAAGTTCAGTTTCGATCAAACTCTAAATTATCTTTCTTTTTTTGACATGTTACACTTGTAAACAGAATTGCTAGGAATGCATTTTGATGATATATACTCTCACTGTCCTAAAGAAGGTGAACTAGTTTTAACATTAATTAATTCCTTCCGGTTATTGTCATAATATCATGTTTTTAGCTTTGGCTAATTTTACTTTATTTTTTGACTTTTTAATAGGCACCTTATGATGTTCAATCGTCAAATGACTTGGGATAGATTTCTCTTTTTGTCAATAGGCATTTGATAAAATTCTTGAATGCATATACATGAAACAATTTATTGCAACTGGAAATGCAAAGATTACAATTTATTTGTCAGTAGGCATTTAATTGATTAAATGATCTCTCACGGGTAAAAACACAATAACAAATTTTATTTTTTATTTTTTTATAATGTATAAAAGACTAACAATTTTTTTGGTACTGATTTTTGGTTTTGAATCATTTTCATTCTTGGGCGAATTGGAGTACTGAGTTTCATTATTTCTGTGTTTGGGTTATAAATATGTGACCCTCCATTAACTGATGCAATATTCATTATGTGCTAATCTGTCAAAATTCCTCTCCCTCTCACCTCACTGTGGTTATCTACATCAACATCAGCTCTCTTTCGCTTCATCTATGTGAATCTCTTTCATGGGAGGTCCACACATCTGGCAGCGGTTCTCACTGGATTACTGGAATCTGGTGAATATCTATCGCTTTGATTCTACCTTAATTTTCTGAAATTTTGTGTGTGTGTGTGTGTGTGTGGTTTTGTTATTCTGGCACTATCATATAGTTTGGATAGAATATAGGTCTTTGTGTTGTAGGTAGCATTCAAATTCAAGCATTTACTTGAAGAAAATAAATAAATAAGGGGAATGCACTCAAATACTTAAGAATCATATTTTATTAGCTGTTTCTTTTTTACCGTGTCTTATGTCTATGGCATAGAAGTCAATGACTATAATACTCTGATAATCTTTTAAAGAGAATCTCTTGCAATATAATCCTACTGTCTCAAGTTTTAGAATAATTCTACTTATATTAGGAGTATTATATATTGAATGCATTTTTAAGTACTGTTTAAGCATACATATTTTCAAAGTTCTATCTGAGCACTAACTTTATCTGCTTTAGAAGACTCCAATGCATTGATGCCTCATGCTAAATACATCTATATTATGTATATATCTATGTAGGTTAAGTTTGAAATATTGTAGATTATAATCAATTTTTTGCATATTGGGTATCGAGAGATGGTTTGATAGTGGAATTATGATGACAAACTTGAGAATGTTGTGTCAATTTTATACTACTACCACTAAAAGTGAACTTTTTTTGCAGAACAAAAAAAAAATGGCAAATGGATTCTTTTTGTAGACCTGAGGGAATATACTTTTGAGTGAGTTAGATAGTAGTCTTGAGAAAATTGAGTTGGTGTTAGATATGTGGATTCATAAAAAATTGAGTTGGTGTTAGATTTGTGGATTCTTAAAAGAGCAAAACAGGGGAATTTTAAGCTATGCAATTTTTTTTTACTATTTATGAAGCATTTGTTTTTTTGTTTATCTAACTTATATTTGTATTTCATTTTTGGTGCACCTTAGTTTTTGATTGCCGGAATCAATTTTAGCAACTTCTTTTGCTTGCTTATTGGTGGCGAATAACTTCAGTTTCTCCAGTGGCTTAAGATTCTTTACTCTATTATGTAGACTTCCGTTTTAAAGGGAATTAATGAAATGTGGAGATAAAATCACTGTAGGTTATTTATGTATTACTCACACAAAACACTTTTAAATTTCAGCAATAATATTATATTGTATATTTGGTTTTGTCGTCTCATTTTTATGTCGTGTCGTGGATTTGAAAATTTAAAGTTTTTTAAATAATTAAATTAGAACTATCTCCAGGAAAAGATTATGCATGTATGTGATACTGTTTAGATATAATTAGTTACGACTCAGAATTGAGAATTATGTGACAAAACATGCTAGATATATAAGCATTTCGCACGGGTTAGAATGCTAGTAGTATCTAAGCCTGATTCTTCTGTCTCCAAATCGTATGGCAATTGGGCTTCAAAAGTTGCCAGTGTAATCAAAAAAATTGTACTAGGAGCAACAATTCCAACCAAATAAAACCATGTAAAACTATGTCTAGTGTACTGTAGATGTAGCTTCATGTCCTTTTGCAATGGACCACTTGTGGTTAATTATAATAATCTCCAGTTTTGTTTGTTTCTGTTATATACACTCAACATGATCTCTTTTGCAGTATATTTACGAAGCAGCAAGGATGCCTGGATTGGATTCGACTTGAACTCTAACAACAGATTTTTCTCGCAGAAGAATGGCAAGAATCTAAGCAGCTTGCTAAGAGAAGTTGGATTCGACTCGAACAATAACAACAGATTTTTTCTCGCGGAAGAATGGCAAGAATCTAAGCAGCTTGCTAAGAGAAGATGGAATCGCGATGGCATGATTACTAATCAAGTTTTATCGAATGTTTATAGTTCGGTTTAACATTCTATTCTTCTGTTTGTAACTTTTTAACTCCTTTTTCTTCTTCTTATTCTTCCCCCATTTTGTAGTCTGTTTTCCTTTCCTTGATCACTCCTTTTATAACCGTAACATAATCTATTATATAAAGTGAGAGCAATAAATCGACTTTGGTGTAGCTTAATCACAACACATGGTAAAATCATTAGTCAAGAAAAGAAGAAAAATTCAAATTAATTTTTATTTTTATATTTTTCTCTCAACTACTCCCACTTTCTACTTTCATTTGCCCACTTATCTGTCTCCATTAGCTTTCTCTCTTTTCACGATCCCAAGTTTATCTTAATTTTTTATTTATCTTATTACTCTTCTTAATTTTTTTTAACAAGCACGTAAGCGTGTGCCCGATAGACTAGTGCCTATAAAGCTAGAACATCTTGATGAGGAGTCCCTTACTCCTAGTTGAGTAATGCTTTATGTCAACCAGTTTTCCTTCGTTGCATTTTTTACTCAATTTCTCTTAATACGCATTTAACAATGCAAATATTTCTTTTAGTGACGGTATCAACGACACGATTATTTGCGATGAATTTTAATTTCATAAATATAATATTTGTGACGTTAATGTAATATTTATGACGCTAAATGTATATTGGTAGAAATTATGTGAAATTCGAAAGATATAAGGGAGAGAATCATAATCGAGAGAAGCTATACTAGCGTAGCAAACTAGTAACAATTTTGTAAGAACATCAGTAGTGAAATTTTACCTATCTATCCATTCTTGAACTGTGCTCCAAACACATTTCTCTAATCAAGTTGTATGTTCTCAACTTGTTGGTGCATGGGAAGCAAATTAGATGGAGAATTTAAGAAAACTGATAACCAACAAATTTTTACCATTTGCTTCAGAATTTAAAATGTGTACCTTAACATAAAAATAAAATATTTAACTTTGTAAAGAAATGAAAGATGGCCAACGGCCGCTCTCTCTAAATTTCTATGGTGTATGTTTTGTATACCAAATGAACACCTAATCTCTCCATTCACAAATCTTAACCTTGTAGTACCATTTGTTCTGTTTTCAACAACCCCGTCCCATGAAGACCACTATAAACCACTCAAAGAGTTGTTTCAACACTGTTTTGTATATGTATTTAAATTACACTTAAATCACTGTTTTTTTTTTAAATTTCAGTTCTAATAAATCATATAAATTATTTGGGAGTCATCCACAAAACAAAACAAAAAAAAAAGTTGGCCAGTCGTTGGACCGATCGCCATGGAAGGGCTCTTTACTAGAATAATTCTACGGCGACCGGCCAATTTTTTTTTTTTTTTTTTTTGTTTTGTGGATGACTCCCGAATAATTTATATGATTTATTGGAACTGAAATTTTTAAAAAAAACAGTGATTTAGGTGTAATTACACCTAAATCATCCAAATTACACCTAAATCACTGTTTTTTTAAAAAAAATTCAGTTCCAATAAATCATATAAATTATTTGGGAGTCATCCACAAAAAAAAAAAAAAGTTGGCCTGTCGCTGGACCCGTCGCCAGTGGCCGGTCGACGTAGAAGGGCTCATTTTACTATAAACCACCCAAAGGGTTGTTTCTTATATTTTGTGGTACATCAAAAGAAATTGCGGACCAAACCAATCTGGAATAATCCTAGTGGAAGAAGGTATAGGTCAATTGCAACCCAAAACCAAAGTATACTTATTAGATAATAACATAAATAAATAAGTAAAAAAAAATAAAATCAAAATGATGTGTGAGAAAGTGAGAGAGAGAGAGAAACCTGAAAGAAAATCTCTATAAATGTTTGCAGGTAAATTCAACAATTCTAGTGGGGATAGAAGAGATTTCGGTCAAAAGGATATTTGACACTAATATTTTACCCTCAACTGCTAAAATCCGGTAAAAGAAAGCCTAATTAAGACAGATTCTAATATTTAAGATTGATTAATTACAACAACAAAAAAATGTATAGTGAAAATTGAAAAGCTAAATTAATTCCAAAAAGTTAAACAACCCTGACAATGAATAAAAGAACTGAACTTGTACTTGCATTAATCTCTGATATGGTGAGCTGCAGCAGTAACCAAAGCACCCTTATGGATTCAATGTTCCCTAATTCCTCGGGCAAGCCTTCCAAATTTGAGCAGCCATTAAGATACAGACCTTCCAGTGCCCTTAACTTGCATACCCTGCTTGTAAGAATTCTTAGGTCTTTGCAGAATCCAAAATCCAAGTGAACCAACCTATTCAGTTTTCTTCCTAATTCCACATGCCAAAAACTTTGTTAAGCTTTGGATGTTCCCAAACTCCTCTGGCAATTCTTTTAGATTTTTGCAATAACAAATATTTAGACTTTCCAATGCTCTCAGATTGCATATGTTGCTTGGAAGAATTGTTATATTTGGCACCTGCTCAAATCCCAACTAAACCAACCTACGTAAATGTCCAATTGTTGGGTGAATCTTGTCTAAACTTGTACAACCTCTAAGAAGTAATTTCTCCGGGCTTGATAAACCTGTAAACTCTATAGTTGTCTTCAAGAATCTACAATAGCTGAGATTGAGGATCCTAAGATGTTCTAGAAACTATTGAAATAAAAATTTTAAAAAAAAAAAGAAAAAGAAAAAGAAGAAATAAGTGTATTGAGTGTTGTTGAACAATTAAAGAAAAGTCTATACAACATGTAGGCATATTCTGACAACAAGACAAAGAATGAAGCTATGGGTATTGTCCTACCAAGTTACCATTCCACAATGTATTGATTTTGCCAGAGTTCAAGTCAATCAGATGGTAAACACTCCAAAGAGCAGTGAGACCAACAGAGCCACCTTAACTCTTCTAGTGAGATGTACATTGCTGATATCAAGACAAAATTAATGAATTATTTTATTGTAGTTGGCAAGTTTTACTTAATACACCATTTAACTTTTAATTTTTCAAATTACCTAATTAAACTAATTATTATTTTGAAATTGGGTCATTCCGTTATAAAAATTGAATGAACGTTAAACTGCGTGGCAACAAAGAAATAAAGCTAAAAGAAAATATATACTGATGTGGAAATTCCTTAGACGTGGAAAAAGGGCAAAAACATAATAAAACATTTTAACATTTTAATGTTTTAAAAAGGGCAAAAACATAATAAAACACAACAAAAATTAATAAAATTAAAACATTTTTTTCATTTATTAAATCAAATTTATTTATCAAGATAAATCAAATTTAAATCAAATCTTAATCAATTAAATATACTTCCGTCAAACCAAACATACTTTCCTTAATAAAAAAAACAACATTAATAACTAAACATTAAAAAAAATCAAAACAAAATCAAATACGTGTGTTCGTGCGTTCTCTTCATCCTTCATCCCATCTTCCTCCTTTATTTCTTCTGGGGAAAAATCTCAAAATCAAAACCCTAACTTTAAATTTTCTCTTATTATGTTAGACCCAGGAAATTGATTTAAATGAACTCCGACAATTTGAGGAGCCAGAAAACCTCCACAGGTGCACACAACCAATTGAGATTCAAATGATGAGATTCATTCATAATACTCTGGCCTTTAATAGGCGTTTACAGACTTGCAAAGAAATAGGAAATAACTGACCCACTACGCACGGACTGGTGCATTAACAACTCACGTAATAAATCATGGCCATTACTGAAACAGCCCATTGACTTAGTCTAGACCCAGCTGAATTAAAAAAACATGCATAACCGAAAATACCCTTTTACAATTAAAGAAATTCCCTAGCTTACTTAGCCCCATTTTACTTAAACATTCTGGCCTTCTGGGCATGTAACATAATCTTTCCCTTCAGAAGAACTCGCCCATGAGTTCGGGATATGTCCTGCGCAGCTCATCTGCATCAACCCAGGTAGCATCTTCCTTGTTAGCTACTTTCCATTGAATCAAGAAATCAACTCCTGCTCTATTTCCTTTCTTCCTGAGCCTTCTTTCTAATATTTTCTCTGGTTCGGGGGCCATTGTGCCATTTTCCATCACTATTGGCAGTCTAGGGTTAGGGTTTATCTGCGTTCTAATCTTCTTTTTGAGGCAAGAAATGTGAAATACGGGGTAAATCTTGGATTCTTTGGGTAGATCGAGCTTGTATGCAACTTTCCCAATTTTTTGAGTGATCTGGAATGGCCCAAAATACCTTGAAGAAAGCTTCAAGCTTTTTCTCACTGCAACTGTCATCTGTCTATAGGGTCTTAACCTCAAATAGACCCAATCCCCCACGTTGTATTCCTTCTCTGTTATCTTTTTATTTGTGTATAACTTCATCCTCGTTTGAGCTTCTTGCAAGTTTTCCCGTGCCAAAGTAAGGATGAAATCTCGGCTTCTTATTTCGTCTTCAACTGCTTGTACTGCTGTGGTTCCAGGCTCATATGGGAGGAGTCGTGGTGGCTCTTGTCCGTATACTATCTCAAAGGGGGTAAACCCTGTGGAGGAATGCTCTGAGGTATTGTATGTCCACTTGGCTAAAGCTAGCTAACTGGCCCAATCCTTGGGTCTATCACTGGTAAAGCACCTGAGGTACCCTTCCAACCATTTGTTCATTACCTTTGTCTGCCCGTCTGTTTGAGGGTGATATGCCGAACTCATTAGCAGCTTGGTTCCACTTAAATGGAAAATTTCCTTCCAAAAGTTGCTTGTGAATATTGCATCTCGATCACTGACTATGCTCTGTGGTATGCCGTGTAATTTGAATATATTTTCCATGAATGCCTTTGCTACCGTTGCTGCTGTATATGGATGTGCCATTGGTATGAAATGACTGTACTTGCTGAACTTGTCTACTATCACCATGATTACACTGTATCCCTTGGACATAGGCAACCCCTCTATGAAGTTCATACTAATACCCACCCATACTTTACTTGGTATTGGTAGAGGCTGCAAAGCCCCAGCTGGTTTGAGGTTTTCTGTTTTGTTTCTTTGGCATACCTCGCATTCTCTAATGAATTTTCTGATGTCCTTTCTCATGCCATGCCAAAAGAATTCCCTCTTGATCCTGGAGTGAGTCTTCTGTGAACCAGTATGCCCTCCCATGGGACTGCTATGGAATTGTTACATGACTTGCTCCTGCTGCACCTTTAGGGTTCCCAAGTGTAGCCTCCCTTTGTAGAATAAGAACCCTCCTCTAAGCTGGTACTTGAGGAGATCAAGATCACCTTGATGGTAGTGGTTGAGTAACTGCTGCAACTGGAGATCTTAGTGGTATACTTGATGGAGCTCTTCCCACCAATTAACGGTAACCAAGCTGATGGCCTTGGCTTCTCCATAATTAATCACGGTCCCTTCTGGTTCTGAACTGTTCCCCTGGTCTGGTAACCTGGAGAGAGCGTCTGGTGCCTTATTTCCTTTGCCACTTCGATATTCCACACTAAAATTAAAGTCTAACAGCTTCGTTATCCATTTTTGTTGAAAAGGAGTTCTAACCTTTTGCTCCAAAAGGTGCTTCAAAGCTTGTTGGTCAGTCCTTACTTTAAATATGTGCCCCAGCAAATAATGTCTCCATTTTTGAACTGCCAACACAAGAGCCAAAAATTCTTTTTCGTAAGTGGATAAAAATAAATTTTTACCTTTTAATGCTTGGCTTAAATAAGCTAGAGGCCTCCCTTCCTGCATTAAAATAGCTCCCAACCCATTTCCAGAAGCATCACATTCTACCACGAACATTTTGGAAAAATCTGGTAAGGCAAGAACAGGAGGGGTCACCATGGCTGCCTTTAATGCTAAAAATGATTGGCTGGCCTCCTCACTCCACTTAAAGGAATTTTTCTTGAGTAAAGCAGTTAGAGGGGCTGCAATACGTCCATAGCCCTTTACAAACTTCCTATAATAACCTGTTAATCCCAAAAATCCCCTTAGAGCCTTAGGATTCTTAGGTTCAGGCCACTCCATCATTGCTGTAATCTTTAATGGATCTGCTTTGACTCCCTCTTTGGAGATAACATGGCCCAAATACTCCACCTCCCGACAACCAAAAACACATTTTGAGGCCTTAACATACAACTGATGTCGTCTCAAAACTTCTAAGACAGCTTTTAGATGCCCTACATGTTCTTCAACCGATTTACTGTACACAAGTATGTCATCAAAAAAAACTAGCACAAATTTCCTGAGGTATGGTCTGAATATCCCATTCATCAATCCTTGAAAGGTTGATGGAGCATTGGTGAGCCCAAAGGGCATCACTAAAAATTCATAATGCCCCTTATGTGTACGAAAGGCAGTTTTGGGCACATCTTCAGGCTTCATCCTTATTTGATGATAGCCCGATCGCAAGTCAAGTTTAGAAAACAACTCAGCACCATTAAGCTCATCCAATAACTCATCTATATTAGGAATGGGAAACTTATCTTTGATGGTATCTTTGTTGAGAGCTCGATAATCAATACACATGCGCCAACTCCCATCTGCCTTCCTCACCAAGAGAACTGGTGAAGAGTATGGACTTTGACTTGGTTGGATGATCCCACCCTTAAGCATTTCCTTGACAAGCTTCTCAATTTCTTCTTTCTGATAATAGGGGTATCAATAAGGCCTAACACATGTTGGCTTAGCTGCTTCTTGGAGTTGGATCTGGTGGTCATGACTCCTTGGGGGTGGGAGTCCATTGGGTTCAGCAAACACTGTTTTGAATTCATTCAAAACAGCTTGTATGGCAGGCTCTACTGGTGCTCCTCCTGGACTGTCACTGATCTCCACAAATTGCAACCATATTCCTCTTCCTTCTATAAGGGCAGCCTTGCTCAGGCTATGTTCTTCCTCTATGACCTTCTCGGGTAACCTCAAGCCCTGCAGAGATAAATTCTTTCCTTCCACAAAGAAACTCATACTTAAATCAGCAAAATTCCACTAAATAGTTCCCAAACTTCTTAACCAATCTACCCTTAACACAACATCACATCCCCCTAGGGTTAATAAAAACAGATTGGCTAAAATGTTACAGCTTTGCATATTTAAAAGAACTGCCTTACAGCAACCAAGGCAAGGAAAGGTGTCCCCATTAGCAACTTGGACTGCCAAGTGGCCTTCCTCAACTGGTAGTTTTGCCCTGATTTCCACATTCACGTCAATAAAACTATGTGTACTACCAGTATCAATAAGAACAATAACTGAACATGTACCAATTTTCCCAACTAACCTCATGGTTTTGGGAGAAGGCAATGACATGCAAGGATATGCCCAATAGTTCAGCTTGTTGGGCTGCAGGTATAGTCTATGTATTATGTTGGTTAAAGGTCTCTTCTTCTTCTAAATCTTCTTATCCTTCCCCTTCAAATTTCATTCCTTCCGATAAGTATAGTTTGGGCCTGCTGCATTTGTGTCCTTAATGGTACTTTTCATCACAAAAATAGCACAGACCTTTTTCTCTTCTTTCCTGCATTTGGTTGGGACTTATACGCCTTATGGGATATGGGTTTCTTCTCTGGACTGGTGGGTTAGGTCTCTGGTGTTGGGGGGCTGGAAGTCTAAGTACGGGATTTTGTCCAGGTAATCGGAGAGGAGTGGGCTTAAATGAGGGTGTATATGGGTTATTTTGGGCTTGAGTGTTTCGGTAAGGGTACTGTTTTCTGGTCACTTCTTCTTGTAGCCGAGCCAAACCAAAAGCAGCAGTAAGAGTATTTGGTTTGAACATGGTAACAATAATTTGCAATTCATCTTTTAAACCACTTAGAAAAGTACTTATACGAAACTCTTCACTTACCCCACTTATTTTATTGGACAGGATCTCAAAAGCTGTTTGGTAATCCTCTACGCTTCCTGTCTGACTCAGTTTGGTGAATGCACCCACTGGATCCTCGTATGCCGAAGGCCCGAATCTGGTGCGGAGAGCCTCTAAGAAGTCACCCCATTTTTGTCACTGGGCTAGATTCTTTCAGCCAATAATACCAAGTCAACGCCTTCCCTTCCATGTGGAAAGAGGCAATTTCCAGCTTGTGATCCTCCGGAGTCTCAAAATAATTGAAGAACTGCTGCGCCTTCAAGATCCATTCGCTGGGATCTCCCCCATCGAAATGAGGAAAGTCCAATCGAAGAGATCGAGCCTGAATTCCCCCATGTCCATCAAATAGAGGATTAACATTTACTTTGTCATTGTTAGAAGTCTCTCCCCCTGAGCTGAGTTTAGTTGTCATTTGTACCAAGCTGTCATAGCTTGATGCTAAATTATTAAGTTGCTGCAACACACCTTCTATTAGCATTCCATGCCTAGCTTGCTCTTCCTTCAAGGCATTGGTCACCCTTGTAAATTACTTACTGTTTCAGATAACTTTGATAATCGTGTTCCCTCAGCCATGTCGCAGGAACGCGGCTCTGATACCAACTTGTTAGACCCAGGAAATTGATTTAAATGTACTCTGACAATTTGAGGAGCCAGAAAACCTCCACATGTGCACACAACCAATTGAGATTCAAATGATGAGATTCATTCATAATGGCCTTTAATAGGCGTTTACAGACTTGCAAAGAAATAGGAAATAACTGACCCACTACGCACGGACTGGTGCATTAACAACTCACATAATAAATCATGGCCATTGCTGAAATAGCCCATTGACTTAGTCTAGACCCAGCTGAATTAAAAAAACATGCATAACCGAAAATACCCTTTTACAATTAAAGAAATTCCCTAGCTTACTTAGCCCCATTTTACTTAAACATTCTGGCCTTCTGGGCATGTAACATATTACAACTCATCCATCCAAATGAACTCATCATCTTCTTCATCTCAAGTCCTGATTCATCATTTTAAAATTACAAACCTAAAACTATCAGAGAAAGATGAAGTGATTGGGTAGTTCCACCATTGCCGCAGAGGAGGGAGAACAAGAAAATGATAGGGGCAGATTTTTCTTTTATTTTCCCTTCTATTTTTATTTTCTAGTAACATTACTTAGATCTGGGGTTGTGGAGGTGTCTCCTTTTGAACTCCCTTGTTCTCTCTCTCCTTTGGATTTGCCTATCTTTTGGTTTGGGGTTGAGCTCCCAACGAGTTTGTTTGTGGCTGATGTCCATGGGGCTTAATTTTAAGGACCTTGTTCTTTGGGTATCCAGTGCACATCTTCTCTTTTGATGGAGGCTTTCATGTGGATGAGTTTAATCTAGGCTTTTATTCTGATGGTTACCTAGCTACCTGTCGATTTTGTTGAGATTCGTTGATTTTAAGGAGCTGTTTATCTGGCCTTTAAATCGCATCTGTTAGCTAAATCTGGGTTGGGTTCCCTCTTTTTGGATTAGGATTTCTTTGTTGTTGTTAATGGTGTTTCCGATTTGTCTTTCGGCATGTTTTCGAGTTATGTTGATTCGATCTGCTGTAGGACTTGTATTGGGAATTGTCCTTGTTTTATCTGCTCTTTGTGATGGTGGTTACTTGCGAATCCTTCGTTGGATTCTGGGGTTCTATGCCGTTATGGATTTATTGTTTTTAATGCCTTTTAATGGATTTGGAATTCTGGGCAGTTTATCACTGTTGGTTTCTCTCTGTTTTTGGATCTATGCAATTTTGGCCTGACTGATCCTTTTTCCGCCGTCGGTCATGGCTGCTGTCATCCGGGACGTCGGTTTGTTAGTTTTGCCATTTATTTCCCATGTCATTTCTTTAACCTTTTGTTTTTTTATACCGCAAAGAAGAAATTTTCAAATCAGTATATATTTTCTTTTAGCTTTATTTCTTTGCTGCCACGTAGAAAAAAACTGAAGTAATTTAACGCTCATCCAATTTTTATAACGGAATGACCCAATTTCAAAATAATAATTAATTTAATGGGATAATTTAAAAAATTAAAAATTCAGTGATATATTAAGTAAAACTTGCGAACTACAATGTAATTCATTGGTTTTGTCCTGATATCAAGCAATCTTAATCGGTGCATCCTTTCAAATGTTTTGGCACTCAATGTTACTTGATCTAATTCCCCTTCAATTGACTCGGTTCCCTAATGTAGATCAGTTAAAAATAATGAGATTTCTTGAACTCATATAGCATAAAGCATAAGAGAGAGATTTAAAGTGATTACGTCGTATATTTTCATATGAATAAAATTTTCATTCCAAACCTTCTTGAACTACCAAAACGTTCAGTATCTTCAGTTACCTTCTCTTTCTTCAGCACGTTTTGTATATCTCCACAACACCACAATCTGTTGTGTTTTTCTGGCTCTTTCGGGGACTTATTAGGAGCGATTTCCCTTGCCATATCCCGAAGAAGATCATGCGTTCTTAACTCATTTTCATCGTTAGTTTTTAATAAACATCTTTTTATTAGAATGCTAATATCATTTAGATCAACATCTACTAGTGTATCAAAACTTATCATAAGTTTTTCTTGAATCTCGTAATTGGGAACTTGCTACAATTTATTGATAAAACTTCTCCATGCTAACAAGGTTTGATTAGACAAATTTGAGCCAAAAACCTCAAGAGCTAATGGAAGCCTCTTGCATAACCTATAATCTCTTGAGAAAGTTCCATGAAATCATCCAAAGGGATGGTTTTTCCAAAGGCATGGTGGCTAAAGAGCTTCAAAGAATCATCTTTGTTTAGTTCCTCAACCATCTATCTACTGTCTACTAGAATTTGATCCAATAGACGTGCCACGCTTGTCATTATCATGATTATACTCCCTGAAGCAAACCGGTTCCATTGTCCTGCTAACGAATCTAACTGGTTTAGGTGGTTTAAATCATATAGAACAATCAGAACATTTTTGAAAC
The DNA here is from genome assembly GCA_034770075.1 of Aralia elata. Taxonomy (NCBI): domain Eukaryota; kingdom Viridiplantae; phylum Streptophyta; class Magnoliopsida; order Apiales; family Araliaceae; genus Aralia; species Aralia elata. Next base: position 86,082,778 of record CM068384.1, read on the forward strand.
GAATTTTTTCTTGTATTAAACTGATCCCATTGTCAACGTTGGGAATGATAAATTTCTTTGATTTTAGAACTTCAGAGATAAGTTCCTCTTGTAAACGAACTATATCATTTGGTTGTCCTGAAACCTCTCTAACATTTGCAGGAAAGCAGCTGCCCTGGAAACAATGAAAGTTTTCATTATACATAATTTTTGCAACGATTGTTTTGCCCACTTCACCCATTCCATAAATTCCTATTTTATGGACATCACTGGTACCAATGCTCAACAATGGCATTATGTTTTTAACATGGGAGGCTATTCCGACCGGTTTCTTGGCAACATTCAAATAAATATATGAGGTTTACTTCAACTTGAACCCTATCAACAATTTGCTCGATAAGATCTGCTTCGTACCTGCCTGTCATTGTTGAAATAGTAAGTTATATGATGATAAAATAAAAGATGCTATACATAGTTAAATTGCAAGAGGGAAGGATTAGTTAAGGTTCCCAATTCTATTAAATGGTGCCAAATTTAAATATACATGTTGACAGCTTGATGGCTATAGGTATTTCCATATTCGTAATCCTACATTTTTACTTGTGTTAAATTTGGAAAGTAGAATAACTGATTCCAAGGGCTGGTTTGATAAAAATGAAATTAAGATCCATAATTTTTAAGAGTTAAATCATAAGTTACAAATTTTAAGCTACTGTATTTTAAGTATCGAGCAGTTTGTTAATAAGTTAACAAACAAACAAGCTCTACGTAAATACACTTATAACATCTTTTTACAATATATGTATGGACATATCCTAGAACTTATTTAAGACTTCAGAGCTATCGTTTTGGTTGTGCACCGTAAAATGAAACTAGCAAAAAGACTATTTTCATGTGTTTTCTAAGATTACTCAGCACAAAATTAGGATAGTTAATATTTGCAGCCTTGAAAAGTGAAAACATAAATTTATAGTCCAACAATATACATAGAAAAAAAATGATCAGCCGAAGAGCGATTGAGTGAGGCCTGGCCTCCTAGGCTTACCCATTTGCTCTAAGATGGTATCCTGATAACTGTGAAGCTTCAGTCCATGTCAGCCACAAAATGGATTTTATGTTTTTCATAAGCTTCTGCAAAACTCTCGCATTGATAACGCACATCCGAGGGAGTACATTATAAAATACAGGAAGAACCAACTGTCCCATTGTTTTCCTGTATTCAGAGATCTTCACTAGCTCATCAAGATACCACATTGAAGAAGCATAGTTTTTCGCAATCACAATAATAGAAATCTTTGATTCTTGGATTGCCTTTAGCAGCGCGGGTAATATTTTTTCTCCTCTTGATAGCTCGGGATCATCCTTAAATGTTTGGATTCCAGCCCAATCTAGAGCTTTGTATAGATGACTGGTGAAGTTTCTCCATGTATCTTTCCCAATTCTATTAAATGGTGCCAAATTAAAATATACATGTTGACAGCTGGATGGCTATAGGTATCGTAATATTCCAAATCCTTATAATAAATATACATGTTGACAGCTGTTGCATGATAAAGTATGTTACTTTTTGTTTGGCAAGTGTGGATATTAATTGGGGTAGTGAGAGAAGAAGTGTTTGGTGGATTGTTTGTTTGCAGGATAAAAATTACTTTTTGTTGGGTTACTTTTTCAACAACACATTAAATGGTGCCAAATCTAGAGCTTTGTATAGATGACTGGTGAAGTTTCTTCATGTATCTTTCCCACTTCTATTAAATGGTGCCAAATTAAAATATACATGTTGACACTGGATGGCTATAGGTATTGTAATGTTCCAAACCCTTATAATAAATTTTGTAAATATAAATGTAAATATTATTAAATTTTAAATTATAATTTTTGAATATTGTAAAGTATATATGTAGAATATATATAAATATATACATTTCTTGAGCAAGTTTAATAAAGAGAAAGATAACTATAAATGTAACACTTCAAAGTTTAATTTTAAAATCATATTAGATTATATATATATATATATATATACATATATATATATATATAATGTATTCTTATATTAAAGGCAAGCAAAGTCAAAATTGGTCAAGGTTTAGAGAATTCTACAACCTACCAATGTACAAGCAAGCAAGATAAAAATAAAAATAAAAATGAACACTGATAGACACATTTTTTATACATTTTATTATTCCCATATTTATTATTTTATATGTTTATTTTATTTAATTAATGCATTTTATTTTATTTTGTAGGATTTATCTTATTTATCTTGGTGGTGAACCAAGTAAAAGATAATTGTTGTCAGTGCTTTTAAAGATGGAAAAGGACTCTTGGGAGATTACTATGTAGAGATTGAAGTTCAGAAGGAAAGAGGAGAATAAAAAGGAAACAAAAGTGGCCAAGTTCAATGAATCTAAATTAGGGCACAAATTTATTTTCCCTATAAATAGGTCTCTTGTTTTAGAGAGGAGGGCATCACTTGTTATTTTTCTTTTCCTTAGTTTTTCGCTGGTGTAGAAGGGGAGAGAGTTTATTTAGCAATTGAGAGCTTTGTTTTTCATCTTATTCCGTTCATGTGTGGTACTAGTATCAGGGAGTATTTGTAACTTTCTTTTATTTTAATAGAAGTTCTCTTTTTAATTATTGTTCTTATTTCATGCAATTATTATTAGTAGTTTTAATTTTGAATTTGTTGGTTTTAATTTTCCATGGCTAGCTAAATTTCTAATATCTAGGATTGATGATGAAACTAGGTATTACATATTAATTAATTTCTTTCCGTTCCGGAATTAGTGCCTAATTATTTTCGCCTTCATATTTTCCTTCGCATTAATTGCATATGATTCTTATATTGATTGCGAGGTTTTGATAAGTTATAGTTAATCTGTGAATTTTTCATAACTTATGCTTGCCCATATTAATTATATTAATCATTATTTTTAAAGGGAAGGGAAAATAATTTGAGAATTAATTTGGACAATAAGAAATTATTTATTATGTTAGTACTTAGTGGATTCGGATTCCTAGGTAGCTTTTCTCATTACTAGTTTTCATTAATTTTTAATTTGTATTATTTAGTTAATTAATCATCTCCACCATATTTATTTCTAATTCGCCTAAAATATTAATTAAGGATATCTTGAAATTAGTCTAGTCTCTGTGGATTCGACCTGTACTTGCCAGTTCTTCAATTTGACACTGTGCACTTGCAGTTACATATTTTTATCACATCAAGTTTTTGGCGCCGTTGCCGGGGACTAGAATTAATTTTTTTTTATTCCTTAATTTTTATTTATTCGAATTAGTTTTTAATTCATTTTTTTATTTTTCAGGATTATCGAAGCGGAACGAAGGAGCGGAAAGATAACAATTTTGTTGCTGCGCTTTTTCTGGTACTTCGTATCTCCATATTTTATTTTAATTATTTAAAAAAAAACAAAAAAAAATAGTAGCTTAGTTTTATTTTATTTTTAGTTTTTATTGTTAGTTAAAAATCTAATTGCCGCATTCATGCATTCACTCACGTAGAGCACATCCTGTTTAGGTTTTAGTTTTATTTTTTTTAATTTTTATTTTGTCAAATATAAACTGTGGTGATTGCTGGAGGATTGAGGTACGTCAAATTTCTCTTTACTTCGTAATCCACATAGTTTTAGGACATTTTATTTGTTTACCGTTTCTTTTTAATTTTATTTGTTCATTTTCATCTTTAATCTAACATTAAGGGCAAAAACCTGTAACAAGATAAGGTGGGGATTTCATCACCCTTCCTTGGCCCACAAACAACCCAACTTGCATTTTGCATAACCTTGACCTAATAAAATCAAGTAGACGTTAGCCCATAGGACTCTCGAGCTCAATTAGGACAAGAAACTCCAATAGGAGGCTGAATTTTTAATTAATCAAACTACTGGTGTCTAGGCAAGTGGTTCAAAAGGCAAACGCCTAAAGAACGTGTGGTTATTTAATTAGTCACCGTACCCACGGAGAGACTCCCACCGTTCTTACACTTACCTGGCTAGTAGCGTGATTAATTTCAAATTTGGTGGACCTTGAGGTGTAACTTGGAACAGTTAGGAGCTGTGTAGATTTTATTTAGGTTGACCTTAGACGTAATTTTTTTTTTCTTTTTCTTATTTATTATTATTTTCTCTTATTTGTTTTTGTGTGCTTATCTGTTTATTTGCTTATTTGCTGAGTAGTGTATGCAAAAAGTGTGGATTAGGGACAAAACATCCCGATTAGTGAGAACACCTGATTTTTTGGAGCCCACTTTAAAAGATCTTACTTTAAGAAAAATGGAGGTCGCACAAACCGTTTCTTTAAGGGATCGATGTTATCCTTCCCGTTCTGCCCAACCTTCATGCATCAGTCTACCACCAGTAACGGGTAATAATTTTGAACTTAAACCGCATTTTATAAACCATGTTATCTAGGTTCAACTGGTATAGAAGATCCATATTTATTCATTCAGGAATTTGAGGAAGTTTGTGCTTTAATGAAAATTCAACAATTGTCTGATGACTCAATTAGGCTAAGATTTATCACTTTCGCTTTAAAAGATAATGCTAAAAAGTGGTTATATAGCCTGCCGAATAATTCCATATCAACTTGGGAGGGATTTGTTGTTACATTCCTAAAAAAATATTTTCCAAATCATAAAACTGCAAAAAATTAGGACTTCAATTCATCAATTTTGTCAACTTGAAAAAGAGTCATTTTGGAAATATTTTGATAGATTTAAAAATTTGTTATCCCAGTGCCCACACCATGGAATTGAGAAATGGAGATTGTGTCAAATTGCCTACGAAGGTTTAGACTATCCCACTAAAACAATGTTAGAGTCAATGTGTCAAGGGGATTTTTCTGAATAATGATGAGGAAAAAGCTTGGGGGTGGTTTTTTTAGAGGACTTAGCAGAAAAAACCATGCAATGGGAAACCACCCGAGAGACCGATAAACCTAGCTCATCTAGGGGTATTCATACAATTGACAATTCAATTGCCACCGAAGCTAAGTTGGCTGGTGTACTTAAAAGACTCGAAGCTTTAGAAATTAGGGGACCATCACCTGTGAATCACGTCTCAACAACAACACCTTTGTGTCTAAGGTGTAATTCACCAAGTCATGTGATAGAGGAATGTCCTATAATAATGGCCCAACCTGAAGAATATGAACAAGTCAATGCAATGTTTCAAAGACCTAGGAATGACCCATTTGCACCCACTTATAATCCAGGTTGGAGAAATCATCCTAATTTTGCATGGAACCAAGGACCCTACCCAAATAACTCTTCAAAATCAGGTCAG